>JACGTP010001003.1:0-14452 GCA_023678845.1 Mischocyttarus mexicanus
ACGTGTTAAAGATAAACTTCATATTATCGAACAATAGAAAACATGTTTTAATACCTTCACCATTTTCTCGATTATTAAGTGGACTAAGATTTATAGCATATAATATGGCCATAATGAGAGCTAATGTTACTTTATCGGGACCACCTTCTCCAGCTTCAGATTCAACTTGACGTGATTGTAATACTGACAATAAACGAAAGAATATAGATTTAGGTAAAGACGATTGGGCAGACCATAAATACAAAATATCTGCTAAATCTTGTCTAGTATCGTTATAAAGTTTCATAACCATACGATGATGCTTTGCTCCTCCCAATGCTCTATTTTGTTGTAGAAGATCTTGTTCCTGTTACAATAAATTAAATAATACTATACTTTATTATACTGTAATTTATAGTAGTTTAAATAAGTTATTAATAAAAATAACTATATATAAAATACTATTCTTTGATATTACCTGTACAGGATCCATGTCTTCTAGTAAAGTAATAATTCTATCTAATAAACCATCTTCTTGTAATTTATCGGTATATTCAGTAATATATTTTGTAAGAGTTTGAGGTGCGTCGAGAGCCCAGCTATGTCCCATTCTAGCTTGCACTAAGGTCTTCAAAGTAGTAGTCAATGCTTTTCTCCCATCATAATACAAAAGTACAGCAGTTAAACCTCTGGTTAAACCAGGGTAATGTGGCATTTGAAGTTGGGCAGTACATAAAAGATCTAAGGCCATGAATTCATTCAAGTCATACATATCGGATATAATTAAAGTTTCATCTACCAATTCTTTTGATAGTATTTGATGTCCTAAACCAGGTAATGTTATACCATCTGTCACACCTTTCTTAATTTCATTGCGGCTATTAACATTTTTTGGCTGATGAACACAAAAAAGTACAAATTAATTAATATTAATTTATATGAAATTAAATTATTATTAGGTGTACAAGAATACTTATACTTATACTAAGGCGTTAAGAATACTTATACTTACAGGATTTTTTAAAAGAGTAAAAAAGTTCTGTCTATGGTTTCTCAATGCTTCTATGAATTCATGATACTGAGGATCATGCATACTAGGTGCCAATGTGATACATCTTACTACAAGATTTTGTAATTCTTTATACGGTGTCCATATATCTTCTGTACTCGTTTCTTCTATGCAAAAAATTTATTATAAATTATTTTTGAAACAGAGATATAAGTAGATTGATAAATATAATCTGATAGAAAGTTCTGTCCGATTTTGGAATAAAACCAAATACAAATTACGGACAGAACTTTCCGGTAGACCTAATATATATTCAGAGTATCTTGTAACTAGTGATACATGCTATGTTTGGCAGCATTTCTTAAAAATGTATATTGATAAGCACGTCAATATAACTGATATTTAAAAGTTAAAAAAAAATAAATTAGATACAGAGAAAAAAGATTCTTCTAAATTTTTAAATTACACCATAGTTTTTTCATTTAGTCTAAATTATATTATTAAATAAAACGTATAACAATGTAAAAGTTAGGTTACATTTTATTGTGAATTTTCTTACAAAATCTACGAACAAATAATTACCTTCCGACATTTCGGTGATTTATATAAAACGATTTATGAATTAAAAATTATTTTTAGATAATACCAGATATAATTTTAACAGAATATTAACGTTTTTAAAGATATTGAAACACCGGTATTATATCACAAGCTTAAATAACCGCATGTTTAACTTGCGGCCATGATTTCAACAGAAATTTGAATATGTAGCGGATTTTATAAAGGAAGTCGAACAGACTAGAAGTAGCGGGAAGTAGTGGGTCTCATACAGGAAACAGTAGCAGATACGAAATGTTGGCGGGAAAATTGAAAATTCTCCCGGCCACCTTCAACTATTTAAAAAAAAGTTGACATGAATTTGCAGAAGCAAGAGTTAATTTCGTAGGAGACGATGAGGTGCAATTAATAACCTCATTATAATATGATAAACGTATATTACCGGTGCAAAAGTTTTAGAATAATACGTGATTAGGTTAAACAGCGACGCTTTGCTAACATGGCAGTAAAATTAGTGACTTCCAATTGGCTACCTTGAGCGTGATTGATTGGTGCTCGAAGCGTAGTGAATGTTGAGAATAATTATAATCATATTAATATAAGTATTAATAATTTATAAAAAATTTTTACTTATTTTTCGTTTATTTTAAAATCACGAATATTAGTATTAATATTTGCATTAAAAAAAGAATCCATTTTTAAACACCCAAAATAATAATGCTTCATGATTATGCATATAAAGTTGTATGTCGAATATAGTCAATACATAAACTTTATATAAAGAAACATGTGATTATTATTTAATACGTGATTAAAAATAATAAGATTTAAATACAATCCTATTTATTTTATATGAAATGCGCTTGTGTGTAAATATTATCATTATTATTATCATCATTATTATTACTATTATTATTATTATTTTTTTTAAAGATATTTAAATTTTCCGCCAGAAATATCTTTCAAGTTAGTAGACCTGAAATTTCAATTTAACGAATAAGGTTCTAACTACAGGCAGCACTGGTAACAGATTAACTTGACGAATTTTACTGCTTTCAGAAGACTCTATATTAAAAATGGCAGCTATAAAAAGATTGCAAAAGGTAAATTCAAGTTCCTAACAATATAAGAATCATTCTTTAGATATGATTGTAAAAAAAAATATAGATACGTTTAATATTAATTAATAATTTCTATAAATATGTTACAAAAATGATATGATATACTTTATATATTTTTTTTTTGTAGTCCTTTTAGAGTTGTTCGACGCCGTTAAAAATGTTAATAACATTGTTTTTATATTATCCCGTTTGAGATATGAACTTATCTTATATTTAATTAATTACCATAGCCACTTCCCATCTTTCTTTATTTGTAACTTTCTCTGTCTTTAGAAAATAAAAGATATAATTTTGTACTTTTTTAAATTACGGATTAATTTTAATATTAAACTTATTAAAGGAAAAAAAAATGAAAGATCATCTTAATATCATAAGATAATAATATGGACACTTATCTTTTTCAGGAATTAGGCGATCTGAGAGCCTCTGCTATGAAAAATTTTACAATTCAAGTAGATGAATCAAATATTCTCACTTGGCAAGGACTTATATTACCGGTATGTTTATATTTTTTATTACTTTTCTTTGTTATTAACCTAACTTTAATTAAATATATAAACGTAAAGAGTTATAGTTTATGCGAAATCATTTCACATTGTAATTTTTATTTCAGAATTATGTTATCTTATGATGTTGTTATAAATTTAATTGTTTAAATATCAATCCATGAAACAATTGCCAATTACTGACAAAAAAAAAATAGAAACATAAGTAATTTTGTATTTAATATAATTTTAATACTTATATTTCTATTTTTATATATGATATATTCTTATAAATATATTGTTTTTAATAATTATATACGTTATATTCATAGGACAACGCTCCTTATAATAAGGGAGCATTTCGCATCGAAATTAATTTTCCTGCAGAGTATCCTTTCAAGCCGCCGAGGATAAATTTTAAAACAAAAATTTATCATCCAAATGTTGACGAAAAAGGACAAGTATGTTTACCGATTATAAGCCCTGAAAATTGGAAGCCAGCAACAAAAACAGATCAGGGTAAGATTATCATTTAAGAAGCAAATAATCATCGTCAACCAAAAGAAAATTAATTTATGTTTCAATGACAGATTTACAAGTGCTTACTCTATTATAATGGAAAAAAGCAAATAAAATATATAAACAAATGAATCGAGAGATTTATAAAATAGTATTTAAGAATTTATGTTATTTTTTTTACAGTGATACAAGCTTTAATAGCTTTAGTAAATGATCCAGAGCCAGAGCATCCATTAAGAGCAGATTTAGCTGAAGAATTTCTTAAAGATAGAAAGAAATTTCTAAAAAATGCAGAAGATTTTACAAAAAAACATGCAGAAAAAAGGCGAGAATCATCATCCTCAAATGAATAATCACAAATGGTAGGCCTTTCTCACCACGATGCCTGCCACCTCAGTTAATTCATTACGAGTCGATTTATGCCGGTCTGTCATATGTGGAATCGAGAATGCCCGTGTACAGTATTGGTTGATAAGGAGGATATGAATATATGCAAATTGTAATGTTTAATAAGGTGGAAAGAACTTTTCAGAGTAAAGTAAATTATAATAAAATAACTGTATGATATTGTAAACAAGTCTTATATACTGTATTTTAATTCTTAAGTTTGGGTAGATTATCACATCATGCAAATTAATTTCAAAGAATTTTAAAATATGAACTGTCATATATATTGCATTTCTTGAATTTTTATAGCATATATTGAAAACTTATGGAAATTGGAAAACAAGAAACAAAAAAGAACAAAAATATTTTGATCAAATTATCAAATATTGACACATTTAAAAGTTATTATAAAAAGAGGAAAAACATATGCTTTCCTCATTTCTATAACAAAATTTTTTGTTTATATACGTTACGTTCCTATTTATTTTCATAATTATATATATATATATGTGTAGCATTTTGAATAGTATAATTAATTTACTTTATTCAACATTCATAAGCTTATATAAGGCAGATTTAAGTGATATCATTGTTTGCAATTATTCAACGCTATTTTTTAAAATCAGTGTTTCTCAAAGAATGCTAAAATTTTGAAAGTGTGCTATAAGAGAGTTCAAACAAAATAGAAGAAAAATCTCTTCGATAAAATTCTGAAGTTCCAAAGTATGGGTCAACTAATCTGAGATATTTTGTATATGATTTATAAATACCAAATTTAATATGTATGTATATAATATACATTCATTTGATTCTTATTGTTATATAACTATAATTTTATATATGTTACGAATAGACCAGTTACATACACATGTCCAAGATATACATAAAATTTAAAAATTTGTAAAACACTGTTTTAAAGAGTTGTTTAGGAAATTGATGTTTATCGTAGATACTTCTTGTCGTCAATTAATACAAATTATATTTATATTAATTATAATCATTTTAAATGATTTTTATAACTTTATCTTTGCACTGTTATATCCAGCACATAATGGAGATGACAATATTATAAACTCATTATATTCTCTTGATATCAAATAATGATAATTTTTCTTGGTTATAGTTAATAACCATTTATTTAAGAATAATTGCAAACTTTCTATATATATATATTTCTTGTAACTTATGAATGCTTTCCAAGAAATCTACTTTTATAGTAGATTTTTCAAAGAAACTTACGTGGATATAAAAGAAGATGGTATTTAATATTACAATATGACCGTAACATAAAAAGTAAATGTACCTCTTTATATTATCTGAAATCGTAATTAAACTTAAAAAAAAAAATATATATATATATATATAAAATATATATAAATACACACAAAGAATAATAAGAACATTAAACTTCCGTAAAACGTGTATTTTAAAAAAATAAGAGTTATAGTTTGAGATAATAATATACACGCAAATACTTTTTCTATCAAAGATAAAAATAAGGGTGCTATTGAAAATAGTCCCCCCCCTCCCCCATAAAATAAGTATAATATAAAAATATATGGAAATAAAATTGTATGTTTAAATTAACAAATAACATCTTTATATTGTTCTCATTGATGATGGAAACTTTCAAGATCTATTAAATTCTTTTCCAGAATTTTTTAATATAAAATCAGTCAGTTATAAAAATGTGTATAATAGTACTAGTAGAATCATTCTAAAATTTTTTGTTTTCATATATTATTTAAATATTATATGCGTTATATATTAGACACATTATTTCAAGAATAAATAAATAAATAAATAAATAAATAAATAAAAACAGAAAGGAATTCTTTCAATAAAATTATTTATTTACGAAGTCAGAATTTTTCGTAATATTCACACTTCATAAATAAAAGTAAGAAATGTTGCGAAGATTTTGTAATATGTCCACTACATGTAGTGTTCTACGATATAAACAACTCGTTGGCCTTTTATTTTCTTTTTCTTTTTCTCTCTGATTTTTTACATTGACTGAAAAGATTAAATCTATAATTACAAATACTGAACATGTGTCTCTCTTTGACATTGAATAATATAATAATATCAATTCGAAAATCCAAACAAAATAATGTTAACATTATTAATAATATATAGGGAGTTATTTTTAATTTACAGGTAATGTTAATTATCCTTATTTTTTGTTTAACTATCTTTTTCACAGATGCGTTTTTATTTTAAGTTTATACAAAAACTAAATATATCAAGTTAGGTAAATATATTATTATATTATGAAGACAAAAAATCTTTATAAAGATTTTTACTTTTTATTAAACTTTTGTTCTTTTTTTTTCTTTTTTTTTTTTCTTTTTTAATTTCTTTTTTTACGTAAGAAAGAGAAAAACTTGTATTGACATATTAAAATTCTATCGTAATAAATAAAGAAGGTAGTATAAACGAAAATAAAAAATATATATAACATTTGAAGATTTCCTTCCTTTTTTCTTTCTTTTCTCTTTTTTACTTTCTACAATACATGAGCCGGGGTAACATTGTTGAGTGTTCTGTGTTTATTATTTTGTTTTTCTTATTTTTTCTCATTTTTAAAATTCCTTATGTTAATTCAAGCTCATGCTTATATATTTTCCATCTTAAGACAACTTTGCCATGTCTTACACAGTTTTTGAAGATCCCACATTTTAGCGTTCTACACAATAAACACGTTGTAATGTACCGAAGTTGATGAGCAATCAAACCATTCTCAATCGATAAGCTAGGTGGAAAAGATTAACGACGTTAATTAATTATTAGAACTGGAACAATAATGACATGAATTATTGTTCAACAATGTGATACACGTGAAAGCACAATGAAGAAATTACAAGACGTATTTACTTTTTTTCTTTTTTTTTAAATTTTTTTTCTTCTAATTTTTTCATATTCATTTATCTTAAAAGCTTCGATACTTAGGATATACGCACGTGTACACTTTACAATAAGATACTTCATAATTGAAACTTGAATAACCCGTGTGACGTGGTTTGACGTATTGATTATCTTATATATAAACCATATATGGGGATTAATAGACACAGTAATGGTTAAAAACACACGAACAAATAATAAATAGTTATTATTAAATTTCAACGTTAACTTATTTAGAATTCCAAGTGATTTATTTCTATAGTCTGTTTTTTCCATTTTATTTCATATTCATAATATAACTACATGCATTTTTGATATTATGTGTGTGTATATATATATATATATAAATATATATATATATATTTATATTTATTGGCATTTATTTCTCGTAAAAGAATATTAGCATTTTTATTTTGTTTTATTAAGATTTGAATATCTAAATTTTAAAATACATTATTATTTCCTTTTTTTTTCTTTTTTTTTTTTTTTCTTTTTCTTTGACAAATTGCATGCAACTATACGTATTACATAATTTTTAATTTTATAATGTATAAATAGATTTTGAAAGAAAGAAAATAATATGTTTTGAATCATTGAAAGCAATCACAAAAATGTGGTCAATCATTTTCTTTTTTTTTTTTTTAAATTATTCGCAACAGTCTTGGGTTTAATAATAATAATAATAATAATAATAATAATAATAATAATAATAGTAATAATAGTAATAATAATAATAATAATAATAGTAATAATAATATTTTCGAATATGAAGGATTTCTATTTTTTTTTTGCTTTCATATAGCAGATTAAATTTACATAATCGGAGACTTCAGACTTGAAAGAATTAACGAAAGAAGAAGAACATTGTTTAATAATATTTTATTATTTTATTTTTTAATTCCTATTAAAGAAATTTTCTTCTCAACTATAAAAAGCAAATATGTAGTAACTAAACATGATCCGGTGAATTTGAATCGAAGATTTATTTCATTTGCTCTATCCGCTAATTCTAAACTTTTCTTTTAATCGTATTGTGTTTTAATGCGAGCTTCCTTTAATCAAAGATCTCGTCTTTTGATAATACAATACTGATAATCAGTATTCAATACTGAACACATATTACACTTTTTATTTTTAATAAAATAATGTAAGTAAAGTTTTCCTTTTTTTTTTGCTCTTTTTAATTAACTATAATAATCAAAAATAAAAATTACACATACAATAATAATAATAGTAATAATATATTATGATTCTTATATAAATTTTACATTATTCATTTATCAAAATGGAATTAGTAATGAATTAATGAATGTTATGTCACTTATTTCCTTTTTGCATTCCAAATAAAAGACAAAAAACACATGTAAAAAAAAAAAGCAAATAACATCTGTGCGAAATTTGATATATTACAAATTGGTGCTTTCAACGTGCATCGATTTTTTCCCACCAAACTAATCAATTTTTTAATAATCTATTTTTTTCAAATATTTTGATATTTTATTTAGGCATTCATTAACCAACGAGAAACGTCTTTTCTCAACATAATGATTTTAACAATATATTTTGAATGTTATTTTAAATGAATCATACTGCACTCAAGTTCCACTTTAAATTCTAGGTTTTTATTCATTTGTTTTTTATATGTATATCTCATATATCATACTTTATATAATTAATATTAAATTCTTAAGTTTATTTTTTTTATGATAATACCATGTTTTGTTAGGTCATCGAAACGAATTGCGTCGAGACGTTCATAAATAAACGGTATTATTACAAACTTCACTCTATTTTTTTTTTTTTCTTTCTTTATTTATTTATTTTTATAAATTTGTATCTTGTATATTTTTTTATTTTTTTTGTTATTTTTTTTTTTACTTTATTTACAACTATTTGCATCGCATGTTATATGTTCTTTTTTATTTTTTTTTTTACAAAAAATAAAGAAAACAAAGTTTAATACCATTTTTTTAATAACATTTTTATTGGTACAAAGACCAATTATAACTTTAAAATAAAATGTATCATATGAAAAAAAAAAAAAAGAAATAAAAGAGAAAACATAGCCCGCTGTAATTAACCCTTTTGCTACAGGCTACTTCTCTGTCGCGGTATTTTCGTTGAACGGACCACAGCACCAAAAAAATGCACAGTGCTTGAGTAAGATTGTCAGCGGCCGCGTTTACGCTTCACTGCAATCCGAGTTGGTTTGACGGTGTTTATTGAAATAAAACTTTCCATAAATTAGAATATTTATATTAAACACATATTGGTTATATATCCAATATATCTGCATCTTATGTAGAGTGGTTAAAGTCGTCTATAGTATGTCAATGGCATTTTATGAACAGCATTTTATGGACTGTAGTCGCCCGTAGTAACAAAAGGGTTAAAGAAAATGAAATTGGCAGAATTATCATTTAAAATCCCGTAAGTACAACTTTTCAACCTAAAATATAAAATGGAAGTTGAGATGTTACAGAGAGAAAAGATAAATTAAAAAAAATCTCCATTTTACAAGCAGTCCTATAGTTTAAAGAAAAATGTTCCTTGTTGATATAGAATGCCAGATATACAATTATTAAATGAAGAAAGCTATAGTAGTGGTGATAATGATTCTTACACATTATAGATGATGGTGGTGGTGGTGATGGTGACAATGATGAAAGTGTTTTGATATATCAATAATAATGGAAATTAATTTGTTTAAAGTATAATGCATATAATGAATCGATGATATAATTAAATGGTATACATTATTACAAATTACTTACACTTTTGTACAGTTCCATTATTTGAACTCAGCATTAAGCAACGTACGTATATACTTTCCTAAAATTACAAGAAGAAATACAAAAAATTAAACTATTGTTAATATGATTAAATAACTTACATTATAAATATATTGCACATACCTATCTTCCGTCGTACGAGCTAAGTACTCTCGTTCAATCAAACCTTCGATACGCTTTTTAATAATAACAGGGGATGGCAAAAACCGTACTTTCAGTTGTTGCGTTACTTCAGTTACGAGTATATTATGCTGAAATATGAAGATGATTTTTAATTATTTGTTTTATATTAAACTGAAATGCAAACTCATTAACGCATTGTTAACTGGTTACGAGTAAATTTATGTCATGATGCTAAAATATTGATTGGTTACTCGTAATCGGTGCACCTTTGTTTTACGAAGATCAGTAATAATAACCAATGATATGAAATAAACTCTGAGAAATACTGCCGGTCAACAATGTAATAAAATTCTTCAAAAAACAACACTGTTATACATAAATGTCTTAACGATAAGATTTATATATATATAAAATATTGATTATATTTACCGGCATACGCTTTCGATCCTTCATGATGCGAACAATAGCTGCTTCGATTTCATGTTTTCGGTCTTCGTCAACTTTATTACGCATTTCTCTTCTTTCTGGCTCCGACTCTCCTTTTGCTGCCACAGTCTGGATTTTTACTCTTCACAAAGAAATATATGCTTATAAGAAGCGTAATAAACAAATCTTATGTTTATTATATTTAATGAAATTTATAATAGCAAGTATATTGTCTTAAAAATTGAACAAATTTTTTTATATCAAATGCATTTATAGGTGACTTTTATAGTATGATATTTATTCATACTTTTTTTTTTATAAAAGCATAAATATATTTATGAAAATAACATACGAAGATAATTAATTTTCAAGTCACATTGTCTATAATAAAATAAAATAATAAAAAGTAATATACATTTGTAATAGAAATAAGTATTCTTTTAATTAAAAAATCAAGATATCATGGAATACACTTGCACCAATTATAAATGCAAATTCAAGTAAATTCCTATTTTTTGCTTTTATCATTAATTAATTAAATATACCTGTGCAATTTGCTGGAGAAACTATTATTTACACCGAAGGTATGTGAAGGTTCAATTTCTTTGGTTCGAGGATTTTTGATTAATACCCTCTGTGACGATTTGCCCATTGCAAGAGATTGTAGAGCTCTAACCAAGTCTCTCTCTGGAATATCGGTTTCACCTTGAATTTCCTACACAATGTATTTTTATATATATATGTATATATATATATATCTATATATATATTTACGTACATATGTACATACATACATAAACACATATATGTACGTGTTTGTATACATGATCGTATTTGTATATATTCGAATAAAATTAAATAAAATTTTATAAGATATCTATATTATTAAATTAAATAAATAAAGAGGAAAAATGATGTTAAATACTAACTTCGTATGTCAATGTTTCTCTTTTGTTGAAAAGCATCAGCACACACATTTGGTAAGTTGAAACTTGAATTATGTGCTTTCTTGCACTGCTTGAACTAACATTGCTTCTTTGACTCATTAAACTATTACTGCTGCCATTATTACTTCCTTTATAAATGGAAGTAGAAGAAGATGGTGTATCCACTAATCCTCCCAATCCGCAGCTACTCTCTTCTTTTTTTTGGACCAGTAAATATAGCATTTAAATCTGCAGATCCTGTAAATAATTCATATTAATAGTATTTATCTTTTATTTATCATAGTTTTAATTATCATTGTTACTATAGCCATTTTTAAACTTAGCTAAATCCAAAGTACCAACCTAACTGTGGTTGCAATGTCAATTGACGTCCCGTATGTTTAGCAAGATAGAAACGTCTAAAGGCATCAAATGCGCCTCGTGGTGCACTTGGTAAATTACATTTAGGAGTAGCGGATTGTGTTGGCCAAAATCCAGTTGTGAGTACTCTTACACTTATATCCACACCGTGTAAATTTGTCTTTATTGAGAATATAGATGAAAATAATTAAAACTAATAATATATTCAATGAATATTAAAAAAATAATTTATAAAATCATACCCCAGAAGTAAGAACGTGATCCTTAAATTCGTCCATAATAGTGTTACTAACTGTTATATCCTTAAACATGCCTTCTAATTTAGATGTAAATTGGCACCCACATTCAGTCTACAATATATACATAGTATATATTGTATTATATAAATATATAATATAAAATATAATATAATATATTATTATATAAATATAATATATTATTATGTAAATATAATATATTATAAAATATATTATTTATTATATATTTAATAAATTATTATATTAGGTTGTCAAGTATGAAATGGAAAAAATTTCAATTCAATTATGTGCATTTTTTGCTCCATTTCATACTCGACAACCTAATAGTACAAGAAATTAAAGGAAACATTATTTAATTAATATAGATAAAACATTTTTAATACCTTAAGTTTAGATATCATATTTTTTTCGCTATCATCTGATACTGATTTATTTAAAAGAAGCCGTTTCGCTAGATGTTGTTTATAGTACCGTTCAAAAACATCTTTCTCTTGAAGGAATCTAAACAAAACCATTGTTTTGTCCAGGATACCTTCAATTTCTTGTTCAGTCATCTAAAATATATAATTATTTCACATTATAGAATCATAATGATTAAAGAATTTATCGTATTGACAGTGTAAAGAAAAACTAACCCCTTTAGAACCCTTTTTCAATTTATCATCTATAAATAGAGATAAATATTCTGGACTTTTAGTATTTAAATTGAGGAAGTATTCAAAATCTGAAGATATCATTTGTTTAAAAAGTTTATCATCGTTGAATGAATAATGAAGAAAATGATCAAAACGATCTTTTAAATCCAATAAATTCTGCACAAAGTGTACAGCATTTGTTGCTGAATCATGCTCCTCTTGAACCATAGCACGCCCTCGTTCTTTAAGGAACTGAGATACACAGTCGAAAACTGTACGTAAACCATCCGTCACTCTTGAAAATAATTTATACATACAATTAAGGTCCTCTGTTTTCTGGTTCTTAAGCATGTGTACAACACCGCTATTCTCCATCTGCTAATAAAAATAAAAGTATTAATATACTCTCCCATTTGCATTAATAAACAAAAGAAAAGAGAAGGAACTGTACCTCAACAATAGTCTTCATATGGATTTTGATTAATTCTTCTTCCACAACTTCAACTATCCGTGGTTCTGTAGAATCATCTAAATAATGTTTCGCTCTTTCCGATTCTTCATAAATTCTAGCTTCTACTTTCTTTATATAAACAGATGCACTATTTTCTGCTAAAAATTTTTGAGATTCAATCTAGAAAAGATATTAATAAAATATATATATTTTATTTATGAATAAATAAGGTATAGAGGATAATCGAATATAATTTTGTATAGGATTTACTCTGTAAAACTCTGCACTTTGTTGTAAAAAAGGCCTTTCAAAATCTTCTTCATAAACTTGACGACTATTAATGCCAAGTAACATTAGCATATGGCATGCATTTTTAATGGCAATTCGATCAACGACTTCACCATGTCTTTCCCTTGCAACCATACCTAATAATGTAACTCTCAAATGATCTCTTACACAACCATATCTAACCACCTGTAAAATATTCCTTATATTTATACAAATTTCATCCTATAAGAGAAATGTTTGTTTTTATATTATAAGATATTAAAAGTATTACCTGATCTCGAAATATAATAAGTCCTAAATTATATACGTTGTCAACATCATTCTGTTGTACATAAACTCTATCCATGTACATTAAAATATCCCTGATCATTACCATTGATGTAGTGTGATCATTCCATGCTTGATTTAATACGTGTAAAAAGTTATTATGAAGCGAATATAAAACATCGTTTCGTACTTTATTTTCAAGATGTTGGGTTACTACTTCCTTTAATCCTGTATAAAGGCGTTCACCATATTTATGCAAAACCATAGTATATGCATTTCGATATAATTCTTCAAAACTAAGACCAGAGTTATTTTTCTTTTGTATCTCTTGGATGGCATTTTTTAATAAGGTCCAAATGGTTTCTACGTACTTTTCATCCATAGCCGTCTAAAATACAAAAAGATTACGATGTTTATAAAGAGTACTGTGATAAAAACAAAATTTTTATGATTTCAAATGTATGTGTTTAATTTTATAGTTGACATTTTTAATTGTTAATTCTTTTACTTCAGCATACTTTTCAATATTACAATTATTAAAATCACACACAAAAAAATACATTTTTATGATATAACATAAATGAATCTATGATTGATATATGCTTTCTCACAGGGGTATTGGTAATAAGAAAAATATTTGCACTATCCATGTTTATTTTGGTATTTATGTTTTCCTTTACTATCTGTGATACTTCAATACGATTAAACAAATTCTTAAATTTGACATTTTCTCTTTTTTTTTGTATATATATATATAAATTTTTAATTTTTCTCTTTATTACGTTTTTTTTTTCTTAAATCCAATTGTATAAATATGCATTAGATCTCAATTTAGTTATAATAATAATTTATCTGTATTATACAAAATGATTAAAATAGAACAGATCATTTTAATAGATACATAACCATAAATATTTTAATGATAAAATATCTCAAAATAA
>JACGTP010001004.1:0-12500 GCA_023678845.1 Mischocyttarus mexicanus
GTAGTAGTAGTAGTAGTAGTAGTAGTAGTAGTAGTAGTAGTAGTAGTTGTAGTAGAATTAGAGGGCGGCGTCAATGGTCAATGAGATCGATCGCACTTTCATTATACAAGCACGACTTTGCTGCTTTTTTATCTTTTTTTTTTTAAACCCCTATCTTCTTCCTCCTCCGCCTCCACCTTCTCTGCATCTTCTTCTCTTAAGTTAGTTTTCTACATTTTCATATTTTTTTTGTTTATATTATATCTTCATCGTTTTTTTTCTTCAATTTTATGTAATCTTCATATTATTTTTTTATTTAACTTTCTCATTTCTTTTCTTTTTTTTTTTAAACGTGCGGTTTCGGTTCATTTTAGAACTAGCCTGATGTATTTAATAACGTTAATAATAATTAATAGCAACGATAATAGTAATAAAAGAGAGTAGTAGTAGTAGTAGTAGTAGTAGTAGAAGTAGTAGTAGTTTAGTATAGTGGCGATAGTAATAGCAATAGTGGTGATAGCAGTAATAATAATAATAATAATTAATATTCATTTGTAATGATAATAATAATGATATAATAATCCTAATTAATTGCAATAATATAATTGATAATAGTAATAATTATTATTAATTTTAATAAAATAATAATCGACATAAAGTGAATTAATATTAAAAATCTTTTATAATATACATTGGTGTAGTACTAAATATAATAATAATTAATAATAATATTGATAATAATAATTAATAATAATATTGATAATAATAATTAATAATAATTAATAATAATAATTAATAATAATAATTAATAAAATAATAATAATAATAATTAATCAATAATAATCAATATAATTAATAAAATAATAATAATAATAATAATAATAATAATTAATAAAATAATAATAATAATAATAATAATAATAATAATA
Organism: Mischocyttarus mexicanus; assembly: GCA_023678845.1. Lineage (NCBI taxonomy): Eukaryota > Metazoa > Arthropoda > Insecta > Hymenoptera > Vespidae > Mischocyttarus > Mischocyttarus mexicanus. Next base: position 909 of record JACGTP010001004.1, read on the forward strand.
ATAATAATAATATGTTACATCCTGCCGTTGGGAAATTATGATACACTAAGGATAAACGCTATTATTATACTTTAGGTAGTTGTTTGCTTTACTTAATTTTGTTCACTATAATTATTATATATATATATATATCTTCTATTATCGTGGATTTTTCTTTTTTTTTTTATTTTACTTTCTAATTCGACACGAACGCGACGACGACGACGGCGGCGGCAACAGCAGCAGCAGCAGCAACAGCAACAACAACAACAGCAGCAGCAGCAGCAGCAGCAGCAGCAACAGCAGCAGCAGCAGCGGCAACTATTTGTTTTACAGTTTAATATAGTACATAGGTATTTATATATAGATATAACGCAGTATTATACAAAAAAAACACATCACATACCACGAAGATGATGATCAAACATCCCAACCCCCATTCCCAAAATCCTCATCAGAAATCCTCCTCCTTCTCCTCCCTCCCTCCGACGCCCCAAAGACAATAATAAGTAGATCGTATCATTAATAATAATATGTTTTTTGTTTGCAATTTCTTTACTCCCTTTTTCTCCCTCTTTCTCTTTCTCTTTTTTACTCTCTCTCTCTCTCTCTCTCACTCACACACACACACACACACACACACACACACACATACATTCTCCCTGTCTTCCTTTCTCTCTTTCTCTCTTTCTTTTTCTCTCTTTCTCTCTCTCACTCTTTCGTTTAATTTAATCCTCAATTTTCTTCCTCGTATAACTCCAATTTTTATTTTTCCATTCATAATAATAATAATAATAATAATCTTCATTGTCGTTCGTAGTCCTCCACTCGCCATAGTTTTCTTCTTTTTTATCTTCATTTTATTCATCTCTTTGTCGTAGTTTTTACCGCAGATATATATTCGTTAAATAATTAAAATCACAGTAGTTATGCCCACGCTGGCTCGCTTATTATAATTTACAATGTGTAATATCTCGTTAATGTCTAAGCCCTTATTAATCTTAAAAATTATTCATTCGCTTATTAAGGAGGGAGGAGAGAAAGTGTAAGAAGAAAGGGGGATGTGGGTTGATGGCGGTGGATGATGGATACGACAGGGAATTTTATTCCTCTTCTTCCTCTTCTTCCTCTTCTTCTTCTTCTTCTTTTTAATCTTCTTTTATCTTCTTCTATCTTGCATCTTCTTCATCTTTTTCTTATTTATTTTTATCATTTTTTATTCTTTCGTATGTATGTATATATATATCTGTACTTTTATTTTTGTTTTTCTATATATTTAATCCTCATGTGCAAAAAACTGACCTATTTTGATGTTGGTCCTACGGCAAACAAACTACAGGCTGGAGGAAAGTTTTTATACTTCCTTGTTACACATTTGAATTAAGGTATTTAAGAATTTTTCTTTTTTGTCCTGTTTCTTTTTTTTCTATTTTTATTTTCTTAGCTCAGGAAGGATTATTAGTACAGTGTAATGTAAAAGCTTCTTTTTTCTTGCAGCACATTACCATCATCATCATCATCATTACCTCATTATCCTATCGTTCAGGGTAAAAGTTATTCTTTAATTGAGAGAAAAGATAAACCATCAGGGGTTGTTGTGTTTTGTGCTTAACCGGCTTGTCAGAAAGACCAAGAGTTAAAGTCGGTCAATCCCACAAACGCTGGTCAGCTATCGGCGTACTCAAAGTCATCCGTTAATACGGGATGTACTTTTTTCTGCTCTTTTTTTTCTTTTTTTTTTATAAGACTCGTTCACCACCTTCCTTCTTTTCTTTTTCTTCTCTCTCTCTCTCTCTCTCTCTCTCTCTTTGATTTCTTTTTTCTTTTCTTCAACCGAAGGGAGGCACACACGGTGTGAAAGGAGGAAATTAGGATTTTTAGGAGGGATTAATTTATTAACCTTTCTCAATTAGACCGAGTTTGCCTCTCTTCTTCTCTTCTTCTTCCTGTTTTATTTCTACATCACACATCTCCCTCTCCCCCCACTGAGTGAGAGACAATGTATAGGGGGCTTACGATCTATGATAATCGAGTGCGATTACGCGCACCGGATTCCATTTGATTGTCACTGATGAAAATAGGACTCCCCCCCCTTCCTGTAATAAATAAGGGAGTCCCGTTTTTTTTTCTTTTTTGTTAAATTCGTCATTGTTTTTCTTCTTCTCCTTTACTTTCTACTCTCTTTTTTTTTTATCTTCTAGAAATTCTGCACACGACTGGAACACCTCATAAGGCTTCATGCCATAATTAGTTCTAACGTGTAGCAAGTAGCATCATCACGCATTCCACAGATCGTGGTGCGCAAAATTAGGTAGAAAATATACCAATAAGATATAATTTGGTTGATATAAAACGTTATCGTTGTTGTTGTCCAATCTCAAACCGTGGCAATGACGATAAGCAAGTGAGAAATCTTTGCAACGCGATGAAGCAAATCCGGTGCTATCCGTGCTAAACTCTCGTTTGCAAAGTCGCACGATGGGAATATATGTATCACGTATGCGGGCTGCAAATATACATATATATATATATATATATAAATATTATATTAATTATATTTTCTCACCAATTGTATTTATGTTTATATTTTTTTCGATTGTATTCGTCAAATTCAAAATATTAAATCAATTGTTTTTGTTAATTGAAAATAAAAACCAAATCTTTTCAACTAACCTGTTGCGAACCTGGAGCAGCTATATTAACAATTCCTGCTGCTTGTTTCTGTTGCAGGTACATGATAAATCCGGTTTGAAGATTTTTACTTTGCTGTAATACGTCAACCTCGTTGTGTCCGCATGGTAATGCGAGTAACATGCAGTGTTCGATTTCAGTCTGTTTTAAAGGGAGAATAATTATTTATTTGATGAAAATTTAATGCTCCACCATATAAATTAATTGTACATATATATAGTTAAATAATCATACCTGCATCTTTCTTGCTACACCATCAACTTGAGTTTGTTCGAGTCTCATCCTTTGTGCGATACGCAATGGTGAAGTAGTACCTTCGGTTTGACAAGGTAAGCTATCTCTAGCTACATTAGGATTACCATGAACGAAATGCATTTGTACTGCAGCTTGATCATTCTTAAGAGCAAGCAGACCTTGCCACATAACGGGATGACGTTGAAGTAATAGTTGGAATGGATCTGCCTGGGATGGTATTTGTGATGGAACCTGATGTTTTTTTGGTCTGTCAGGCGTTATCGCATTGTCTGTAGGTGCCTCGCTCGCAGGCATAGGATATTGCGAACGTAAATGAGCAGGTGGTGGCTCGTAATAACCACCCCTTGCTGCGGTTGACGCAGCTAAAGATGGGTTACTTCCTGAGTTATACTGAGGTGGCGGTGGTGGTAATCGCGTACTTCCATGAAGCATATAAACTTGTGCAACTTGCGGACTGTCTGTTGCACGATCTTGAGGAGTTCTAGTACTTCTCCTTAATTCCAAAGGTGGACTGTGATTATCCTCTATACCAGGTTCTAATTTGGGATCTAATGGCAAGTGAGGTGATCTTGTTCTTTGAATATGATAAGTTATACGTGGTGTTAAAACATCTTGCTGGGCACGTAGATATTGATATTGCAAAACTTGTGAATGCATGTAATGCGGAGGTGGTGGTGGTAATTCAGTAGTACGTGATAATCCACCATAAGGATTAACGATGACGTCACTCTGGAAGAAAGATAATTATAATATTACTCATAGAGAGAATCATACTTTTATGAGTTGAAATATTAAATTAATATAGACCATTTTTGGCCAACTTTGTGGTAATAAAAAGATAATATACCTGTGATGCATTAGCATGATGATGAGCAGGTGGAGGTAATGGTGGACTCTGAGCACGATGTGGAGGCACAAGCCCATATTGAGCTCCCGGTGATGGAGCAGTACCTGCATTCCCATGCTAATAAAAACCAGCCATATTAGTTTAACGATGTTATTTTTAATTATGCTATAAACAAACATATACATATATTATCCCATGCAATAAAAATTGTTTTACTTACCAAAGATGCATCATAAGTTGGTATTGGTACTCCGTGACTTTGAGGACTCGCACTGGGTACCATAATGCAACCAGACATAGAGACTTCTACTTTAGGAGGTTCCATAGTACCAGTTATCTAAAAGTAATTCGAATAAATATTTAATTGAATGTTCTAAAAATCAATATGCGTGTGTTTTTAAAATGAGAATTACACATACCTGAGGTTTTGGTCCAGGTGGGCGTGAACAGCCTACAGCTGCTGCAACAGTCTGAGGACCAACAAGATGTGGTTGTGTTGGAGGACTTGTAACTGCTCTAGTTACCATTGTTGATACCACTGCTTGTAATAAATGAGCTTTAGGATTTAGCGGATGTGGTTGCCCATTGATACCTTTAGCTGTTACTGGCTGAGAAACTGGATGATGTATTCTCTGAGCTGGTGCAGATACAACACTGGCTGGATGAACGTTGATCGGTAATTTTTGAGACATGTTTATTATGGTGGATGGTTGTTGTTGCTGTTGTTTTGCTGCCTGTAGAAGATGTTGCTTAGGATTTGGCGGTACACCAGTATTATTAAGCACTGGCGACATTGGTTGTCCTTGTTTTCCACTTCCTGAACCTACTACCTGAGCCTGTTTTGTACATGGACTCAAATTAGGCGAAACTACTCTGCCACCAGGAATTTGCAAATGAAGACTTTGTATCGCTTGAGTCGGTTGTTTTATAATATTTTGAACTACCGTCTGATTTGGTAATGTTGAAACTACAGGCTTTGTAATAACAATTTGTTGTTGTTGTTGTTGTTGTTGTTGTTGTTGTGGCTGAGATTGAGATTGAGCCTGAACCTGAGGTTGTGATTGTGATTGAACATGAGCTTGAGCCTGAGCAACTTGTGGTTGTGGTTGTAGCTGTAACTGCTGTGGTTGAGTTTGAGGGTGAGCCTGAACTATAATTGGAGCTGGAGCCGGAACTGGAGTAGGAGCCAGAACTGGAGCTAGAACTGGAGCTAGAACTGGAGCCAAAACTGGAGTCAAAACTGGAGCCAAAACTGGAGCCAGAACTGGAGCCAGAACTGGAGCCTGAACCTGTGGCTGTGGTTGTAGATGCGGTTGAGCCTGAGATTGAGTTGATAACTTAATAGCAGCATTCAATACATGAGCTTTCAAACTCGTAGGTTTGTTCTGTGTAAGAGAAGTTGTTGATACTGGTTGCGATGGAGCCACGCTCGGTATCGTTGACATCGTCGTAACAGTTGTACACGTCGTAGATGACGGCGCAACTGTAATGGTGGAAGTAGTTAGAACCATTGGAGATTGAGGCTTGGTAATGACACTAGCTTGTGAGGATATTACTTGATTTTGTGTTGGTGGACAAGATACAGTAGTTTCCACCAGTTCTTTTTTCAATTCTTCGTGAATAATTTCTGTTTTGATATTATCAAAAGATGATTTTGATTGCAATGATTCATTGGTCGTACTTTCTTTGACTGTTACAGTAGTAGTAGTAGTAGTAGTAGTAGTAGTAGTAGTAGTAGTAGTAGTAGTAGTAGTTGTTGTAGTAGTAGTAGTAGTATTAGTATTAGTATTAGTAGTAGTAGTAGTAGTAGTAGTATTAGTTGTAGTAGTAGTACTTCTACTTTCGCTAATCGTTTTAGTGATATTTTGTTGTTGAGTAGCTGATGTACTAACTGGTATATATTGACCTTCTTCAGATTCCCTCATTGCTATTAACATTCCTGTAACTGGATCAATCAATGTCGTTGGTTCAAGTGATACAGATTTCTGTTCAGGTGATGTCGACGAAGTTTGATTATTACTTTCTTCCACTTTAATATTGGATTCTTCAATAACAGGATGATTTTCATATTTATTCTCAACTTTCTTTGGGGGAGCAATAACCAATTTAATAAATTTCTCTTCTCCGTTATCCTCGTTATTTTCTGAAATCCTTCTAATTGTTTTGCGACTACCTCTTGTTGATTTACGAGATTCGGTAACTTGCACCTTAGGCTGGGTAGTTAGTACATTACGTGGTGCGTTATTGTGCCTAGTACTTCTTCTCGTGGTATGTACATTTTGTATATTACTGCTCAGCAAATTTTTATTCGACGGTCCGCGAACAACATCTTCGATAACGTCATCTATCGTGTTCCTACTGCCATCTTTTTCAGCTAACCTTCTGGATTTTCTTGTATTAGTAGCTGGCGAAACAACGTCTTCCACTGGTAATTCCGTGTTAGGACCAGATTTAATAGTAAGAATTAAACGAGGACGACCAGGATGTTCTTCCTCGCTGTCGTCGTGAAATTCGTAAACGTCGGCATAGGGTAATTTATGTGCAACGTGATGTTTGTTACCTCTCGGAGTTCTTCCACCTCTTTTGTGCGCAGTTGCAGTAGTCGTTCTACCTCGTCTAACTCCACCACGACTGCTACCACCACGTCTAGCTTTCGATCTACCACGACGACGAACCCCCGTTGATTGATCTGCCTCGCAAGTTTCAACACCTTCATCTTGATCGTCATTCGTTGTTGTTGTTGTGTTCTTTTTACTTTCTTCCTCTGTTGTTTCGGTTTTGAACCAATCTGATTCGCTCTTTTCCACCGTTTCCACAGAATTATTGTGAGTTTTTTGATTATGTTCTTGATTATCTTCGGCATCATTAACTTCACAATCGTTACCTTCACCATTGTTACTTTCACCATCACATAAGGCATCTACCTTCTTTATAACACTTTCTATATTAACTTCCTTCGCTGACCAATAATCGCTATCTTCTTTACTATCAGTTAGATCTTCTTTTGACACATCTATAGCAAGCGGATCTGTGCTAGGTTCTTTCAATGGATCTTCAACCGGTTCTTCGTCCAATTCAACCTCTTCATTTTCCTTGGTTACTGTTTCCTCCTCTTCCTCTTCCTCATATACTTCCTGTTTAACTTCGGTCACAATCTCGGATTTTATAGTCATTTCTCTCTCAAGTTTAGGTATTATTATATTCAATACTTCCGTCTTTGGAATGGATACCAATTTCTCAGATTCTTCAAAATCATCTATTTCTTCCTTAGGTTTGATGTCCATGTCACAAGATTGTTCCAAAGGGGTTTCCGTTTTTGGTATAGTAAACTTCATTTCTTCCATTAATGTTGTATCCTCTTGTTTTATAATAGTATCAGTTGGCTCTTGTTTAGTAATTTCTATAAGCTGGCTCGATTGTATCGGCTTTGTTAATTGCATAGGTTGAGCAGTAGTCTGCCCAATTTGTTCTAAATCTGTTGATGATTTTTCTGTCTGTGGTAGTGGTACCACACGTGGTTGTTCTATGCATTCTTGTACATTATTATCGGATATCGAAGTAGTCGATACAACATTTGATACAGTAGTTGGTACGACCCTGGTTATTATCGATTGTGAAACTGGAGGATCAACGGGTAAATGAGATTTAGAAATTGAAGTTACTTGAGGACATGGTGACATTCTTAGAGAATTAGAGAAAGATACTGTAGTTGTTTGTGGAATGCTGTTTTTGTCACTGGCCGTTGTTGACTGTACTGTTGATGTTGTTAATTGTTGAGATACTATCGGTACTATAGTTTTAATTAACGATTGATTAGAAGAAGATACCGTCGATGGTCCTAGATTATGTACCATCGATGATTTATGAACTATATGGGATTGTCCATGAGTTATAATTACAGGACTAGGTGCAGAACAATGTGGTGGTACGTGAGTTGTTAACAATTGTACGTTTGATGATAATTCTTGTTTAGGTCGTGGTGAAAGCACACTGTTATCTCCTCCTGTTACAGACACAGACATTTGTTGTTTCTGAGATCTTGACTGTAAAGGATTGCTGCTGCTTTCCGTTATGCTACCTGATTTTCCAAATGTTGGAGTAGACGTACTAGCACTAATTTCAATTTTAGCCGTTTCTGGTATATACGTAGGTGGTTGATTAGGCGAAGGAACTTTTGGAGAAGTTGAGGCCTTATTCGTAGATTCTGGTATAACAGCAGGCGATAATTTAGGCTCTTCTAATCTTTGTGATAATTCGTTTGGATTGACAGAAAGTAATGTCTCGATAACAGATTTATTGCCTAAAACAGCTGAATCTCTCGAACTTTTAACTTGTGTACCTGGTGCCAGTGGTGGTACTGGCATGTAAGGACGTGGTGGAATATTTAAAGTCAATGGTGGTAAGCCACCTCTAGGGTAACCAGGATTAAGTGGTCTCAAACCTGCCGCGTGTTGAATAACTGGTTGTTGAGTTGCAGCGGTAGAATAAATCTGTTGTACTGTTACTTCTGATCTATGAGCAGAAATAGGAACGCTAACCGCGATTTTAGTCGGCGGTGGTGATGGTTTTCCAACGGTAGACACGTGAGGACTCAACGCAGAGCTTCGAATCCACTGTCCATTTGGTGAAAGTGGTTGTGGAATTCTTGGAGATAATTGTGATGATATCAAAGGTGGTATTCTTGATGGAACGAGTGACGGAACGAGTGACGGAACGAGTGGTGGTAAAGGCGTCATACTCGATTGCGATGGCGAAGACGGTGTTGGAACGTTTTGCATTCTTGGAGATGCTTGACGCATCGGTACCATTTGAGATTGAGGTGATACTGGTAACCTTTGATAAAGTGGTTGTACACTAACAGACGAAGGTCTTGGACTAGCTGCCGAAATTCGCGAAGTTTCATTAGCGATTGGTACGTTACACGATCCTAACATCGGTTGCTTGTACATTGGCGGCGAGGATGTTGAAGTTCGATGAGATTGGGAAACTCTTTCAGGACTGGCTATCGTCACGCTACCACCACCACCACCAAGTTCCACAGTATCCATTTGTACATTTTTTGTTGTATCACGAGGTTTATGTTCATTAAGGTTCCAAGAATGTGCTATAATAGAATTAGGAGAGTTTTGTAATTTTGGAATAACTGGATTGAGTGGCAAACGTGCTTCAGTTGGTTTATCTGCTGTAACTATAGCAAGCGTGACGGTGGTCGTTGGTGTTGTTGTCTTTGTTGGTGATTTATAAAATGATGGAATATCCGGTGTTTTAGGTGGTTGGGTTAAATCAAAGTTCTCATAATTCGGATCTTCTTCCGTGTCTGTGTCTATTTGAAGATCATGTTCACTTTGAGGTGTATCAGGTTTGAGATCTTCCCCTTCTACCGTCGAAGCATTTAAACTTTCAACCGCTTGTTGCATTTCTTCTACATCTTCTTGTGGTGCTTCGGTTGGTGGTCTGGTTGTACCGTCTACTTCATTATCTTCCTCTTCACCTTCGTAGGAAAATTCTTCAGTAGAACCACCGAAAGTTTCTTCTAATAAAGCTGCAACAGCATCCTCCGTTTCTTCCTGCGATATAGCAACTCTTGGTTTGTCTTCATTTTGAGCAGGCGATGTTGTATCCGAAGTTTCGGTTTCGTCTCTGCCGTTACGAGATTGATTACCACCACCACCTTCACGTTCTTCAGGTTCCGAGATGCTTTTAATCGCATTTTCATGAATAGTTTCATCTATTTCTATTCCAAAACCAGGTATAAATTTGTCCTTTTTCTTTTCAGGCTTTGGTGGTTGAATGACACCACCAGTTGCAACAGGAGTAGCACTGACAGTTGTAACAGTCGACGTATTGGAAGTTACAACTTTTGGTATAGGACTCAACATGGTATCTCTGAGTGCTGGCAAAGTTGGAGACAACGTTTTAGGAATGAGAGGACTGCTTGCTCTTGGAGGACTTGGATCATCACCAAGATAAGGTAATTCTCCAGTTTTTTCGTGATGATGGTGATGATGATGATGATGATGATGATAATCCTTTCTACTGCGTTCTTCCTTCGATTTCTTACGTTTCTTTTTCTTTTCCTTAACCTTTTCAGACACTGTAGTAGAAGTAGATAGTTCAACGCTATCATTATCATCAGTGAAACGGAAAACGTCGTGTTCATTGGACTCTGTACATGCTACTGCAGATTTCGGTGAGTTCGGTAAACCTAATAATTTAGCTTCGATTTCTCGTCCAGCTTCGGCAAGGTCAACACTATTTTCATCCTCCTGGTGATGCCTCTGTCTCTTTTTTTCTGTTTTTCTTCTAATTCTTTCTACATCGAGAATCGGCGAACTGCGTCCACCGTCACTGTCAGAAACGTAAGCGTTATTTTCAGATGTCATATTACTAAGCCTATCGAAGAATGTGTCAAGTGGTTGAGGATCGTCAACGTCATCGGAAAGAGGACCAAATATATCTTCCATTCTTTGAGAATCTCTAGCTTCTTGCCTGTTAAGCCTTTTTCTTCTCGCTTTGACCTTATCTTCTCCATTTCGTTCTCTTCTTTTATCTTTCTTAGTTCTTTGTTTCTTATCGGCGCGCATTTTGTCCTCAGCATTGTCAATGGTCGTTGTAACAGGTGTTGTAGTTGGTGCATTAATTGTTACAGATTCGGTCGCATGATTCGTACGACACTCGGTGATGGTAGTATCGGTCGATACTGCAACAACAACGTTGGTCGTCTTATTTTTATGATCCGTAGTTTCTGTTGATTCTAATTTCGAATTTTCCTCGCTTGATACAGAATTTTTCGGACGTTTTTGTTTCTTCTTATGTGATTTCTTCCGTGAATCCCTTTCATAATTATTAACGACAATCGTGGGATGGCTAGTTTGATACGTAAGTATTTCGTCGTCGTCAGAAGTACGTACTTCTTCTTTCGTATTTGTATGTACACTATTGATAACAACATTACTAGCTTCCAAAGGATTTTGTTTCTCTTCGGTATCGGCGAAACAGAGATCGACGTCACTTTCAAAAAATCTATCCGCCTTAACGTTCTTTCGAACTTTGTTGTTAAATTCTTCTTCCTCGCTGGTGTCAGAATGAATATGCGAACGGGAACCCTTTCTCGATAAAGATTTAGCCCGAGCTGAATCGGATTCAGACGTAGCCTCGTCTTCTGTTAAAGCCTTGCTACTAACCGAATCACCGTCCCATGATGTACTTTGTTTCTTTTCTTCTCGTCTAGCTCTACTTTGTTTCAATTGTGAAAATTTATCTTTCAAACGTACCTGCCTCTTCTCTTCCATTTTTTGCATATTCTTAGTAGAACGTGCCTTAACTTTATCATACATACTGATGTAAGCTGGTTCATCATCTACTATATCAAATATCGAATGTTTTTTGGGCTCATCGCTATCCGTGTCAGTTGCGGAAGGATGTCGTGCAACTTGCATGTCGTGTCCAGGACCATCATCAACGTCGCTGCTGTGTTGATTCAACAAGGCTTGCTGTTGCTGTTGATGAAATTGCGACGACTCTCTCGTATGATGGGAACCAGTAGATGTTTGATCGTTCGGCGAACTTGTTTCGCTTCTTTTAGAAAGTTCTAATTTCGAGAGAAATTCTTTGTCAGAATCCTGGCAAACCCTAGGACTACGTTCTCTCGATTCTTTTTCCGATCTTCTCTTACTTCTTTGTTTTTCTTTAACGCTTTCTCTGTTATTATCCCTATTATCTCTTGTAGATTCCCTTATATCTGTATGAGTAGTCGTTTCCCTAAAATCTTGAACAGTTCCACTGCTATCCTTACTTTCCCGACTTTCCCTACTTTCTCG
>JACGTP010001005.1:0-14429 GCA_023678845.1 Mischocyttarus mexicanus
ATTACGTCAATTGTACGTCATATTAACGTTTTGTGTTAACTGGGTTATTACATTTATTAACCTATTTTTTCTTTATTTTATATAAATCAAACTTTCATTTTTATTACTTTTTATTATCAGATTTGCAACGTTAATTCCTGCAGTATTAAATCTTCTGATGCCATGGGCTGCTAGTATACACTATGGCTTTGTTTTCGTGCTTCGTTTTATGATGGGATTTTTTGGTGTAAGTTTCTTTTATTTATTCTTTTTCTTAATATAACAATCTCAAAATTTATCAATTATAATGTGTTTTCCTATCTGTATACTTAATGCGTCTATTAACACTTTCAAAAGTATTTGATTTAATCTCATAACACTTTAGCATTATCTTTCGCTATGCTACCATATCAACCAACTCTAGTGGCTAACACTTAATAATACATGATAAACCAATTAAAATTTCTATTATAGGGCGCTGTTTACCCTGCTCTTCATGCGATGATAGCAAGATGGGTACCACCTAGCGAGAAGGGAATGTTTGTTTGGACTATGCAAGGTTATATTCTCTTGATTATTTAAATATTAATAAAACGAGCTGCGATAAAATAACAAAATATAACTCAGTGAACACAAAACATTAATATGACGTACGATTTACATAATTTTTTCAAAAATTTTGTCATATTACGATTATTAGTACGATTTACGTAATTTTTTCAAAAATTACGTCATATTAACGTCATATTAACGTTTTGTGTTCACTGGGTTATTTATATTAAAATTATATCATTAATGATTGACTATTTCTTTCAAAAATGACGTAAATATTACGTCATATTAACGTTTTGTCTTCACTGGGTAACTAATTTATGAGAATTTGTTTTTTTCCAGGTGGACCATTTGGTACAGTTGTAACATTTTCTTTATGTGGACAAGTAATCAGTGCTTTTGGTTGGAAAGCAGCTTACTACGTTACCAGTGGACTTATGTTAGTTTTTTATGCACTCTGGGTTTATCTCATATATGATACCCCCGATGTTCATCCTGGAATAACTCAAAAAGAAAAAACCTATATAAAAGAACAAATAGGCACTTCTATATCCAAACAAAAGATACCAATTCCAATTAAATCTGTTGTCACTTCTGCGCCGTTCTTAGTTTTATTATGGGCCCATTTTGCAAATATGTGGGGAATATATTTCATAGCAACCAACGGTCCAAAGTATACATTGGAAGTACTTGGATTTAACATGAAATCGGTTCGGTTTAATTTACTTTGATTATTTTTAATCAGAGATTTATATATTATTTTTATTTAAAAATATATGGGTTTTATTTGCAGGGTGGATTTCTTACAGGATTACCTTACATAGCCAGATTAGCTGCAGGAGTATTATTTGCTGCTTTGGGTGATTATATTAGAAGAAAAAATATTTTAACTTTGGGATGGATTCGTAACACATTTATGCTCTCTTGTGAGTATCCCTCAATATTACATTATTCTTAGTTTAGGACATTATCCTGCATTTTCTCCAACTTTTATTCTTGTTTACAACTCCTGCGATGAGGAGGTTCAGCTTTCACACCATCGTTTGCAAGATCTTCCCGGTAGCCTGCTCGAGTTTGGTTTCTGCGTTTGTGCTATCTTTGGCAGACGGTTGTTCTCCATTCTCGCAACGTGATCCCTCCATTCTCTCCTTCTTTGGCAGGCCCAGCGCACTATATCTTGGACATTGCACTCCTTTCTTATATCCTCGTTGCGATGGTGGTCTAACAGTGTTTTGCCAGAGATGGAACGTAGGGTCTTCATTTCTGTGCTCCTTAGTAGTCTCTTAGTAGCAGCGGTTTCGGCTTTTGTTTCAATGGCATATGATATAATTGGCCTTACACAGGTCTTGTAAATACGAGACTTGCAGTTGATGCTCATATACTTGTTACGCCAAATTATGTCTCTAAGACAACCTGATACTATTGCTGCTTTTCTTGTTTGAGCTTGTACTTCTTCTATGATGTTCTTACTGCTAGTTATATTGACTCCTTAGTAGCGGAATTTCATCACCTGTTCGACGCTAAGTCCATTAACTGCAAGTTTGCATCGGCTTGGTTTCTTAGATATTGTAAGCGACTTTGTCTTATGTACAGAGATGTTGAGATTAAATTTTTTGGCAGTTGTTTCAAATCTGTACAGCAATCTTTGCAGGTTGTCCTCGTCTTCGGCTATTAGCACTGCGTCGTCAGCGTATGCTATAAGTTTTATTTCCCTAACCCCCATTCTGTATCCTTTTTCGGCAGTCATTACTTCTTTTATTATTTCGTCCATGATTAAATTAAATAGAATTGGACTTAAGCTGTCTCCCTGTCTAATTCCATTTGCTACGTGTACTCGCTTCGAAAGGGCTCTGTTGGTTTTGATGAAGCACGTGTTGTCGGTGTTGATTTCTTTTATAATAGTTGTGATGCCAGAGTCCACTTTTCTTTGTCTTAATACATTGATTACATCTGTTAGTCTAATGTTATCAAACGCTTTTTCTAAATCGACAAAGCATAAGTAGGCAACTTTATTATATTCTATTGCCTTTTCCACGATTTGACGCAGGACGAAGATTGCGTCTGTTGTGGACCTGTTTTTTCGAAAACCCTGCTGTTCTTCGCTTATTCCTATAACAATTCTTTTAATATATTCCATATATATATACTTTTATTTAAAAACAACAAATAAGAATAATAATAAAACATCTTTTTATTTACTAGCACACATTGGTCCAGCCATTGCCTTGCTCGTCATGACTTACGCTGGATGCGATTCAACAACAGCAATAGTTATGTTAATCTTAGCATTGACTTTCAATGGCGCCGCATGCCAAACTAATTTGGTTAATCATCAAGATCTTGCCCCTAACTTTGCCGGTTCATTATACGGCGTTATGAATACTTTTGGCAGCTTTCCTGGATTTATTATTCCACCGATAATCGGAGCTTTAACTAATGAAAGAGTAAGTCTCTTTCTGCAATCAAGAAATTTACTTTAAAACAAAAATTTACGTAATTTTTCAAAAATGACGTTAAAATGACGTTAAAATGACGTTAAAATGACGTAAATTGTACGTCATATTAACGTTTTGTGTTCACTGGGTGTATATTATATTCGAACGCAAAATATTTCTTAATATATCTTTTTATTTGTGTTGTAGAACGGAATTGAAGAATGGCGCGTTATGTTTTGGATATCATCAGGTGTATTTGTTTCGGCAACAATTTTGTTTTGGATATTTGGATCAGCTAAAATACAACCTTGGAACGATTTGAACCAATCAAAGCCTACAGAATTGTCGGATGAAGAAAAACAAATGACCGTAATGGATTTACCAATGAAACAATTACAGACTGAGAATGTGTCTGAGAATGAGTCTGAGAATGAACGTCTGTAGGAATGTATGAATGTATTTACGATTTTTACTATGTGTGAAAATGTTAGATTATTATACATTTTAATTAAGGGAAATTATTTTCAATATTTTATTTTAATTTTATTTTATATCTATCATCGTCGCCATTTTCTTCCACATTATTTTATTTTTTGATTTTTAAAACGAAGTATACTTGTTCCTCCGACGTCTGTCATGATGCACAATTTACTTATACCCTAATTGATAGAAAATAATTTCATTCATTACGAAAAAAAATATTATTTTTTTTAATGATTTTCTATTATTATATTTAATTTTGATCACATTCGTTATTAATTTAAGTATTTCATCTCAATTGGAAAATATCATCCCTATTAACACAAAAAAATGACATATTAAAGTTATATTAATGTCATATTAATGTCATATTAATGTCATATTAATGTCATATTAAGGTTTCGTGTTAACTGGGATACTAAAAGGATTTTACTTTCATTTACAAGAATTTCGTCTTTTATATATTTTGTTTGACCAAAAATATAGATTTTATATATATGGATTTTGATATAAATATATATAAAATGATATAAATAATAATTTATATACTGTAAGCAGCATAATTATTTACAAGTATTTACGAGAGAGAAAGTATGAGAGAGAGAGAGAGAGAAGTAATATTTTCTTATTAATTTACTAACGATGATGATCTTTCTGAAGCTAATTTAATAAATACCAAAAAACTAAATATTCGTGATCTCTCTGTTGCAGAAATTACATTGTGTACTTTACTTACTTGTTTATCTATTTTATAATTTAACTAATGCAAAAACTTTTCAAAACTGTACTTTATACATCTTTTTCTATTCTAAAGAATAAACATACCCAGGCAATAACGTACTTTATAATAAATTTGACGTGTTTTTACTATAAAGCAGCTGAAAATTGCATTAAAAGAAAAAAGATAAAAGGAAAAAAAGATTATTTTATCATTAATTATACTTAACAAATCTGTAATTATATAATTGTTGCTTGAAATCATACTACTTGTGTGTAATGTATGTAATACTCGAGGAAGAAAAGCACAATGTGAATTATCAATTGGAAAATCAAATACTGCCTATATTAAACAAAACTAAAGAAAAACTTGTTCTTGCAATGTTGTGTACAGTTACTTCAATAATTATCAAAATGTTACTTTACGCGTTTAAATTGTAATAAACGAAGTTGTAACGTTTAAGTAATTTATTGTAACATTCTCTTAGATAATATATATAAATACTAGAGTATTTGAAAAATGAATAAAAAATACCGAAATGTAGATGAATTATGCATCATTGTGAAATAAACCTGACACGAGAAATCACATTTGAAACCCTTTCAGTTCTATGAATGCATACACATGGATTCAGCTAAAATTATTCGCGTGAATTATGAACAAGTACGTACGGTGTCTGATTAAAAAATTGTACAAAGTCACGATTACCTATTAAATTTTTGATTAAAAATTATGGTCAGCTTACCAAAAATGTACTTTGTCCTAGTACCCAATGCTGCATGTCCATAACTGCATGTATCCATATATGTAAATATCATATGCATATCACTTGCATAGGAAGAAAACTGCACACACGTATACGCGACGCGAAATAAATGTCATATTCTTAATATTATTGTTTCACCTTCCGACGCTCGAAGAAGACTAACAATTATTACAAAAAGTAGTTGCGAATACATTCGACAGGTACCGAACGTGCACGAATGTTAATAACGTGTTTACCAGGAGTGTAGGTTGAAGTTTGCCGGTTTTTTTGTTAAAAACACACATAATTTTTAGGGGAATCTCAAAATATTTTTATTCAAAGTATTGACCATTTGATTCTACACATTTCGTCTATCTTTCAGGCAAATTATGGATACCATTCCAAAAAAACTTTATCTCTTTCGAGGAAAACCATTCGACGAGCCGTTTTTCAACTTCTTCAAAATTGACGAAGTGTTGCTCTGCAAGTGAGTGCCCCATCGATGCGAAAAGGTGGAAGTCGGACGGGGCGAGGTCTGGAGAGTACAGCGGGTGCGATAATATTTCCCAATTAAGTGTTTTTAATGTGTTTTTCACGGATCTAGCGGTATGAGACGGCGCGTTGTCATGTTGCAAAATAACTTTGCCATGTCTTCGGGCCCATTCCGGTCGTTTTTCGATCAACGCATGATTCAAATTGATCATTTGTTGTCGATAGCGATCCGTATTTACCGTTTCACCAGGTTTTAATAGTTCGTGGTACACCACACCATCCTGGTCCCACCAAACACAGCGCATTGTCTTTCAAATCGAAATCTCCACTTTTAAATTGACGAAACCATGTCTTACATGTTCTAATCACTAGAGCATGTTCACCATAAGTTTCTACTAGCAAACGATGTGCTTCAGCTGCTTTTTTCTTTCGATGAAATAAGAAAAGCAACGAATTCCGCAAATGCTCTTTATTTGGAACGAAACTCGACATATTCATTGATATAAACGACTATGACGCTATTATTTTGACAGAATGAGACTAAGGTGTTTTTGGAGGTTAATGTCAATAGAAAACAATCGTGTATATAACAAATCATAGAAATGCCTACATCCTGCTAGCGACATCCTACTGTAAAAACCGGCAAACTTCAACTAACACTCCTGGTAGAATATAGGAGCCGGCCTAGGAGTGAGAGAGAGGTGAATGTAAACAAAACATTCTAACGCGGTTACTTAGGCTGATTGTTAAGGAATGTTTCTCTATGCCAAATTTCTTAGAATTTTACCGAGAGAATATAAACCTACCTATCTTTATTTCAATACATTGAATACATATGGATTGTTACTATGTTTTGAAATTGTATAGCTGACCTTAAAATAAAAGTCGTGTTAATTTCGTACAGCTGACCTACTTCTGTAACGTTGACCCACTTTTGTATCGGTGACCTATTTTTCTTAACAGTGATCTACTTTTGAACAGCTTTTATCTATTTCTAATGAAAGATTTTTATTTTATTTCTAAATATTAATAAGTATTTATATTTATAAATGATTTATTTGTATTAAATCGATTATTAAAAAATTCTTCCATACGTACGTATTAGAATGAATACTATTCTGAAACAAAAAGAAAATAAAAGTTTCGTATAAAAATTCTTATATATTTCGTATGGTATCTGTAAAAATACAAAAATTATTTATGAAAATTGTAATGTAATTAGTTTCTATAGATAAAGTAAATAAACAGAATCAAGGTGCACGGATTAAGAATATTATATTAAATTTATGAAATGAAAAGAAACTAATTACAATTACAATGTTCATGGTAAGCGGTCTTTGCTACATTTTACTTGCCATGGAATGCATAGCATATAAAATATGATAGACATTATATGGAAAGTAAAATGCATTGCCCAGGTCTAACCACGAGGAGGTAACCGCTTCTGAAGACCCAGGAGGGATATTCGTCATATCCGAATGGTGGAACCAACGATGAACCAACGATGAACCAACGATGAATCAACGACGAACCAATGATGAACCAACGATAAACCATTTCAAAAAATAATCATTATCAAGGACTTGAATTCAAGAGAGACTTATATAAAATACATCAGAACTATTCTGGACAAAACAGAGTAATTACAAGACACAGTCATTAAGAAATGACGAAATGAAAACGATGGGTGCACCCCAATACAACTTCAATAGACATAAAATAACATGAAATAGTAAAAGATAGAAATAAAAGTAAGATTATTAAATTACATCGTATGAAAAGTGTGCTCCGGTCCATGATACCTGCGAACATATAAAATTTTTTGAAAAAATCATTCTCTTGTGCATTGTAATCAGTCGTCATCTGAAACAAAGTTAAATGAAAATTACATTGAAACATCATCGTACTAAGAACATATTAGAGATTTATTTGGAAAACCTCTTATCGATTATGGTCAAAGCAGAGAAAAGAGTAATTACAAAATGACAAAATGAAAACGAGGGGTGCACACGAATAGAATTTAAGAACCAACGATGATTTTATTCAAAACTAAAACGTCAAAGTATTTCTTCGGGATGATACCTGTAAAGAAAGTATAACTTTGAGATGATACCTGTAAAGAAAATATAGTTTTGAGATGATACCTGTAAAGAAAAAAATATAACTTCGAGATGATACCTGTAAAGAAAAAAATATAACTTCGAGATGATACCTGTAAAGAATGTTTTACTTCGAGATGATACCTGTAAAGATAGTATAACTTAAAGATGTCACTTGTGAATATGTGAAATTTATGTTGAAGATAAATTCTCTCACGTAGATTTAAGTGATCCTGTATTTCGTCCCTGGTAACCTGTGAACACTTAAAATTTCTTTAAAAAATACATTTATAAAAAAAATCATATCACAGATATGCGATACTAAGGAAAAAATAATAAATTAATTAAGATACTTCATTCAATTTTAGGGAAATAATTATTTCATATTACCATTTACCATAACTCACAGTCAGATCTCTTTTTGTTTTCTTTCCCCTTTTTCTGGACGGAGTGTTTGGTTATCTCTATAGTCCATCTTGCTAAAAAAAACTCGGATTTTGTGTTCCGTCCATGGTATCTGTGAACATACAAGTTTAGGAAAGGTGGAATTTTTCAGGAATTTTTTTTTGAGTGGTCTCATCGTGATCAGACTAATCAATTGACTCTAATCTTTATTACGAGGAACTTATACAGTCCCTATGCTAAATGCATGTCTATACTAAAAGCATGTATATGCATAACAAATCGCGAATAGAAAATAAAAAAAGTTACGTTTGTTCCACTTCAAAAAAAGGATATGTGTAGTTGGGGGAAATTTTAGGTAAGGACATGATTTCTCCCAAGGAGAAGGAAGAAAATCATGGCTCGCGTGGGCAGGGTCGCATCCCTGAAGTAGATTGTTTCTTTGCATTTTTTGCGAAGAAAGAATCTACCCGCTACCCATTGAAAACGATGATTCAAAGACTCTGCAAACTTATCTGGAAAATAAAAGACTTATTAAGGACTGCGAAGATGGAATGGATGCAAGCCTGGACTCTGCAACTTGACTGAAACTAAAAAAATTTAGTAAATATCTAAATGTTATTTAAAAATTGATACTTACAACTGTATTAAAATGAATATTACCCAGAAACAGAATAAAATGAATATTACCCTGAAACAGAATAAAATGAATATTAAATTTCAACAATTTGGGATTATTATACTAGTACCTGCACCTGTAAAATTACGAAAGACACATTAAAAAACATTATAATGTAATTAGTTTCTACTAATGAAATAGAATATAAAAATAGGAACGCGGTGAGTTATTCGAAATTAGAAAATGATAAATGATAAATGATATATGATGCTATCGATATGCTAAATAATTGTTAAATTATCATAGAAAATTAATATTATAATTGAAATGTAATAAGTATAAGTTCTGCGTACCTTCCTCCTCGAAATACACTGTTAGACTGGTTTGAAATAAGCTATTAAAGTTTTTTTTACCGAAAGTTGTTTACATGATTATCTGATTGGATAAATTCTATTAATCTCGAATATTATCCCCGTTGCACATGCGCTACTTGTAGGAGATCTTATTCTATGCGCATGCCGGTCAAACAATACATTTCGAAAAGGACAGAATTAATCCCCGCCGGCAATCATATAAACAACTTTCGATAAAAAAAACTTTAATAGCTTATTTCAAACCAGTCTAACAGTGGATTTCGAGGAGGAAGGTACGCAGAACTTATACTTATTACATTTTAATTATAATATTCATTTTCTGTGATAATTTAATAATTATTTAATAAATGTCTACTAGTATAATGTACCCTTCTTATGTTTAAGAATTTTCTAACACGTATACATCAGTTTAAATATTAAATTCTTTCTAACGTTATTCAAGATATAAAATAATTTCGATATCTTTTTATTTCATATGTTTTTAGATAAATGCTACGAATCGGATGTCGTTACTGAGCCAAAATGTATATAAAAAAATGTTTTCGTAACTTTTACTTCTTTCAGATATATCTTCTGTTTGATTGACACGTGTAACCACCCCCCTTTCACCATACTGATCGACTATCTTTATATTATTTTCATCCAACAAAGGAGAATCGGCTTCTCTCAAACTCTACGCATACCGCCTATGTTCTTTAAACTTTTATCTAAAGATATCGATATCCTAAATAAACATCCGTACATACTCACACTATTGCACAGGCGCTTTTGCATACAAACCTTCATTTCCTCCTCAGAAATGAACAATAGAGTGGACAAAGTTAAAACGTTTACATATTTATTACATTTAAATTATAATACTCATTTTCTATGATAGTTTAATAATTATTTAGCATATGTCTACTACTCTAATGCACCTTACTTATTTTTCAGATTATACTAACACGTATACTTTGGTTAAAACATTACATACTTTTTAACTTTCAATATAAAATAATTTCTATATATTTTTATTTTATACGATTTTAGATAAATTCTACGATCGGGATGTCGTTACTGGGCCAAATTATTAATTACAAAATGTATTAATTACTTTCATTTATTTCGGATAAATATTCTGTTAGAATAAGACGTGTATGCACGCACATGCTCTGAGAATAAGATCTTCTACGAATAGCGCATGTGTAACGAGAATAATATTCGAGATTAATAGAATTTATCCCCTCCGATAATCATGTAAACAACTTTTGAAATTAAAACTGTCGTTGATAATATCGAGCCAGTCTAACAAAGGATTTCAAGGATAAAGGTACGCATAACTTATACTTATTACATTTCAATTATAATACTAATTTCCTATAATAATTTAACTTTTATTTAGCTTATGTCTACTACTCTAATGCACCTTTCTTACATGTAAGGATGTTCTACATCAGTCGAAACATTACATTCTATCTAACGTAATATAATTCTAATTCTAATTATAATTATAATTCTATCTAATATAAAATATCCATCGTTCAATCATTTTATTTAATAAATAAGTACAATATTTTTTCCAATAAATAATCACAAAAATATTTTCTTCGAGCAATTGCAATATTTTTCGATAAATTAAGTATCAATTTGTCGCGAGATGAAATAATAAATAAATGTTATTTGAAAAATTTGTTAAATATAACTTGTAACATATTATCTGTTACTCGCGATTAAATATTAAAATAATATATAAATATATATGTGTAAAAAAAATGTATTTATAACATCGATATCTACATAATTGTATAAAAAAAATAATAATGTATATATATATTTATATCATAATTATGAATAAAAAGTGCTTATAAAATTAATTTGGCGGGTTCAATAAATAACTTTTATACTGTCTTTTAAGAGAGACAAAAATTCTCGATCACAATATTACTTAAACGATTATTATAATATAATTCGAAGAATACTTTTCGTTCTAAATCTATGCATACGTCATCCGTGTTATCCTAACTCTACGGAGGAATACTAATTAATTATTTCCTTAATTGAACATACTTCCATTACCGCGGGTCCTATTTTACGAGCCTAAGATATACGTTATGTAAAATAATACAGAATTTCCAAATGCACAATCACCTTCTAAAGAAAAATAATGAAGGAAATATCCATGATTTAATTTAACACCCTTTAACCATTGCTTTAAGGTCTTTCCTTGAAATCTTTCCTGAGGGTGTGTGTGGCATTTTGTCCAGGAATTTAACGCCACCGCGTAAAAGATACGAATCAGCCATATTCTTCTTGACAAATTCTTGTAGATCTCGTTCTGATATCTATATATTTATTATAGAAGCAAATGATAAATAATTAAATTTTTTTTTCATAAAATTAATATTGTATTGGGTTGGTGGAGAAGAAAAAATGTCGTATTACTGGCCAAAATTCAATGAGAAAATTATAAATTTATATATATATATATATATGTGGGAAAGATAAAAGCAAGGGGCCGCGTGAGTAAACAGTAAGGAACACAGTGGAAATAATATAAAAGATTAGATACGCGTACGTTTGCATAGGTTTATTTGAGGTATCGGATTACGCTGGCTTATCGCGAGTTGCGTCGAAACTTCGATAGCATTCCTGAACCGGATGGAAGAAGAAAGGATCAAAAGTTGGATAATCGGGAATGGTCGAGAAGTTGCTAGAAAAGAAGTAGGAACGTGGAAGGGAGGCGATGTAAAAATAAGCGGCGTTAAGACCGAAAGTAAGATCATTAATTAAGAGTTTTTCCGAAGGGCTTGGGCGTGCGTGTGTCATTATCAGTTGTTTATATTACGTTGGATCGAAGTGTGAAGCACCATTGTAAGGCTATTTCTATTCACTCTGTATTAAATATTATAACATAAGTAGAATTAATATCGGTGTACGTTAATCATACACCTTTACACTGAATCCCATTTCTACATATATATATATGTGCCCATAATTATGAAAGTGGTCTAAGTCATACATTTCTTCTTTCGAGATATTTCATAAATTGCATTTGATTTTGTATTTGAATTCACATTGAATTAATTTAGTTTAAAATAATAGGGTGTCAAATAACTGGTAAACTCATTTTTAGCAATAAAATTAATTTTAGCAATATATTAACAAAATATATATATATCTTTCAATCAATATTTTCTATATGGAATTATCTTCAATGTTTGTCTTTAATCTGTATTACGTCTTTACTTTGTATAATTGCATTTTCTATATTTATATTAATGTATTTAATCCCATAAAATAAAATAAAATAAAATAAAGCATTTTTTTTTCACTATCTGAATATTAAGATTTATCTTATTGTATAATGTTCTTACCTTTGAGCCAGGAATTTTGGTTATATAGGCACGCGGATGTTCGTCATCTTGAAGATGAGGGATGCCTATTACCGCAACTTCGACAACGTCTTTATAGGTTTGCAAAAGGTTTTCTATTTCGCACGGGGAAATTTGTATACCCCGATACTTCATAGTTTCCTTTATCCTATCAATGATCGTTATTTCTCCGTTTTCGTCGTAGTAAGCAAGATCACCCGTATGCAACCATCCTTTTATTACAAAAACAAAATCATCAATAACGAAATACCTTTAGGATGAAACCGAGTTTGTCGGAAGTTTGTCGAAAGTTTGAAAAAAAAAATAAAGGGAGTTTTATTAAAAAGGATTTTATTACTCTACATGATCAAAAAGTAAGTTGTCTTTTTGAATTTCGGAAGATACCTACAATCGATTTTCGTTTTGTTTTTTTTTCTTATGTTGGTACACTCGTCCCGAACACAACGAACAAATAAGAAATAAAAAATAACGCTATATAGCTGAAACTGTGAACACATGTTCGAGACGAGTGTACTAACATAAGAAAAAAAAAAAGAAAGAAAAAAGAAAAAAAAAAGAAAACTGAAATCGATTCCAGGTATCCCACGAAATTCAAACATGTCACCTTACTTTTTGATCACTCCTCGTCTATATATAGCTTGTATATTTATATATTTTATATTTCTTTTTTCGTTTACCATCAGCATCTATAGTTTCCTTAGTAGCTTGTGGATTTTTGTAATAACCCTTAGTTATCATCAAGGATTTTGCTAAAAGTTCACCACTCTTATTTGGACCCAATGCCTTTTCGGTTTCTAGATCGATTATTTTGATTTGACAGTTCTTTGCTATTATACCTACGGTACCTGGTTTGCTATTGGATCTTTGTGCGGTAACAATACCACAAAGTTCGGTCATTCCTAAGAGAAGAAAAATTTTTTTTTCTTTTTATTAATTATTATATTTTTTCTTTTACACAAGCTCTTTTTAAATAAATAAGAAAAGAAAAATATATTATAATAGGATATATATTTCTTGTCTTACCATACATTTGTATTATATCGGCATTTGACAAACATTCTTTAAGCTTATTTTGACTATTTTCACTAAATTTGGCACCACCGATATATACTCTTGTAACACTTGACATATCGTATTTGTGAAAATATCCTGAATGGAGTATTCTATTCACCATGCTAGGTGATAAAAATACCCATGTGATCTGAGAAAAGACAAAATTAAATTCGTTTTTTTAAGTATTTATATAAACTTATACGAGTATTTTAACTAATATATTGATTAGATAATAAATAAAACACATTGTTTTTCTTTGCTATCAATAAAAAAAAATTTCTTCAAATGTCTGTAAATAGATTTACAAATATTATTTATATAAATGATATATCATTAAACGTGTTTTGTAAACGTTTATAAAAGTACCATTAACGAATTATGAAATATTCAAATATGATATAGATTCATTGTCAACGGATTATTATTATGTAAAAAAGAAAAAAGAAAAAAGAAAAAAGTATGAAGATATATTCGTAATAGAGATAAATAATCTATAATTGCTAATTCATTAATTATACTTTATTGATCTCTCTTACCTTATGTTTTTGTATAATTTTACATGTCATCTCCTCGTCGAATTTAGGGTAAAGTAATCTTTTGCAATAATTAACTAGACAACTCAAGGTTAATAAAACACCACTTATCCAAAAGTACGATGACAACCAGAGTGGAATTCCATTGGTGTCTAAACCACTAGGCATGATTAAATGACACAAAATTGCGAAATGGGATAATTCAACTCCTTTAGGTAGACCAGTTGTACCAGATGAATAAAGTATTACTGCAGTATCGTAAATGTTATCAATGGGTGTACATTGAAAATTTTCCACCTCGGATTTTTGATGACCATTAATTATTTTCGAAAATGGTAATGCTTTAGAAGTTTCACCAAAAACGACGATCACGATGTCGTTGTTATCAAGTTTTGCTGCTTCCAATATAGTATTGACAGAGTTTTCGTCAGCAAAGACTATTTTAGCACCGGATAATTTCATTAAGTAACGTGCCTCTCCTACAAGTTATATTAGATTAGATTTAATTGAATTTCATCGAAATATCACGAAGATGATACCATATTAAAATGAAATCCACATTATATTAAGTCTACCG
>JACGTP010001006.1:0-14394 GCA_023678845.1 Mischocyttarus mexicanus
GGTTTCCAGGACTTAAAATAACGGTGATCCTCTCTGGGGAGAGCGAATAGGTACTCGACGGGCACCGGACACTTTGGTGCCACGAGTCTCTTTTAGACAACACATTTCGAGATCCTTCGGTCTTCCCAGGCTCAGGTTCTAGAAGTCAATTTGACCCTTCGCTTGAATATTATTGAAAGAAAGCATATGCCCTTCTTCCATTTCAACTTTCCTTATTTTCCTATTTATATTACTAATATGGTTATAGGAGAGGACGTATGTCGTCGGCCAACGATTTCTGTGTAGGGTTTCTAAGAGTCAATAATTTATGTTTCCTTTTCCTTTCACGAGTATGTTTCATTTGATTCCGATTATTAAAAGAAGTTTCAAGTTCTCCTCTGAATATTTATTCGTTATAATATTATTTTGTGTTTAGTTAATTTCTCTTATTTATCGGAGGTAATTGTTATTCGTTTTTATGTTAATGTTTAGATCGGAGGAAAAGGTTGTCGTTAACTTTTATATTAACTACTAGAATCTGGTTGATCAGACCTCTATATAACTATTATGTATTGTTTAATAAAATATTCCTTTAAATCACTTGAAATAGTACTACTCGTGTTTTAGTTATACTACTGGCAAGAAATTAATGTGGGAAATCGTGGCGGGACGTCACACAATCATAATGAAAATACCGACGCTAACGATTTTGCCGTTGAAAGAGGATGTAATCTCAGTAGTGGAAGAATTAGAGAGTGGCCGAGCTACGTCAGTCGTAAATAACTACACTAATGAAACTATGATGAGAGAAAACTTGTTGGAAAACGTTGAAATCGAAGCACTTGTTATAACTACACCTGACGGTCAATCTACGTCAGACGTAGACAACCGCATGAAGCAAAATATACCGGGAGGTAAAACATTAACGCAGTTAAGAAATAAAGAAAGTCTTAACACAAAATCTAGAAACATTTCGTCGACTATAGGTAAACAAGGAGAAATAAATAATAGAAGAATAAATAAAGATGAAATAGAAGATAGGAGAATAAGTAAAGAAGAAATAAATGATAGGAGAATAAGTAAAGAAGAAATAAATGATAGGAGAATAAATAAAAAGGAAACAAATGATAGGAGAATAAATAGAGAAGAAATAAATGATAGAAGAATTAATAAAGAAGAAATAAGTGATAGGAGAATATATACGAATAAAGAGGTAAATATTAAAGAAATAGACGACGGAGACATAGATGTTAAAAAATTAGTCGACGAAAAAATAAGAGATGACATTTACAAAGATAAGCTATGCGAGAGGATAGGTAACGAACATAATATAGAAGAGAGATTTATTTTAGAAAACATAAGAATATGAAAAATTAGAAGTATTGGGAGAATCAATGGAGAGATTTTTAGATAATAACGGGTTGACAGATATTGAGATTTACGACAAAAGAATAAACGGAACATTGCATGATGAAACGATATGAGAAATACATGACGAGACGACATATGCCGACTTTTGTAAGTAGCTATTAGAAATTAGAACAGATGAAGAATTTAATGCACAACGCGATCCCCAAAAATTCGATAATTTGCTTTTCGAAAACGATGACAATACTGGTGTCGAGATTTTTGCTGAAACATTTTATAACGAAGTAGCGACAGAACCAACTGTGACGAGAAAGGACAGATTATTATCATTGTTGCGACTGGATAACTTGGGAGAGGAAGAAAAATTACATGTCGAATACATAGCCCATAAATACGCAGAAAATTTTTATTTACCCGGCGACATTTTAGAAGCAACCAACGTAATAAAGCATAGAATTCTAACAACGGACGAAGGCCCTATCAATGTAAAACAATATAGATTCCCAGTGGTACATAAAGAGGAAATTAAAAAACAAATTAGAGAAATGATTGATAATAAAATAATATAACCATCGTTATCACCCTACAATAGCCCATTATGGATAGTGTCAAAGAAATCTGATTCACAGGGAAATAAACGTTGGCGCCTTGTAATAGATTTTAGAGGATTAAATAAAAAAACAATTAGTGATGATTTTCCCTTTCCAAATATAACAGACATCTTGGACCAATTGGGAGACGCAAAATATTTTTCTATACTCGATTTGACTTCAGGTTTCCATCAAATTGAAATACATCCCTCAGATGCTCACAAAACCGGTTTCTCAACCCCATTTGGTCATTATCAGTTTAAAAGAATGCCATTCGGATTAGAAAACGCTCCCGCTACATTTCAAAGAGCTATGAATGAAGTATTATACGGGTTACAGGGAGAAATACTTTTTGTATATTTAGATGACATAGTAATTTACTCCAAAGATATAAAAGACCATATGAAAAAATTTGATTCATTAATGGAAAGAATAAAAACGGCAAATTTAAAATTACAACCAGATAAATGTGAATTCTTGCAAAATAAAATTAAATATCTAGGGCATATAATAGGAAATGCTGGTGTGCAACCAGACCCAGAAAAATTAAAAGCAGTTCGGTTATTTCCCAAACCAAAAACACAAAAAAACATTAAACAATTTCTAGGGCTTGCAGGATACTACAGAAGATTTGTTCCAAATTTTTCTAAAGTAGCCAAGCCTCTCACTGACTAATTAAAGAAAAAATATGAATTTAATTGGACATCACTACAACAAAAAGCTTTCGACATATTAAAAGAGGCATTGTGCACTCAACCAATTTTACAACATCCAAATTTTACTAAACCATTCTTAATAACTACCGATGCGTCTAACTACGCAGTCGGAGGTGTGCTAAGTCAGGGAGTGGTAGGAAAAGATTTACCAATAGCTTACACTTCGAGACTCTTGAATACCACTGAGGAAAAATATTCAACGGTAGAAAAGGAATGCCTGGCAATGCTACATTGCATTACTCAATTTAGGCAGTATGTAAATGGACAAGATTTTAAAATTATAACTGATCACAAACCATTGGTTTGGCTGTCTTCCGTTAAAGATAAAACTTCTAGGCTTTGGCGTTGGCATCTAAAGTTAAACGAATATAATTTTGAAATTATTTATAAACCCGGAAAGGTAAATTCGATTGCTGACACACTTTCAATTAACCCAGTTTTAGTAATAGAACTTATAGTACCATGGGACGCTTCCAGGAAAATTACTAAAATAATGCAGAAATATGGATATAGCAAAGGACAGGGCTTAGGTAAAAACTCGGACGGAATAAAAGAACCAATTCGACCTAAAAATTCATTTTTTATAAAAAAGAAATTAAAAAATTTAGTAGCACCCGTTAGACCATATAACGCTTGTACCAGGTCTAAACAAAACCAACTTCCTTCACCCCCGACAGAAACAACTGAAACAGAACACCTTGACGAAACATCAGCTACGATTCCCCCTCCACCTAAATATACGTATTTACCGTCTCTCTCACGCGAGAGACTTCTACTCTCACCATTTCCATCACCACCACCACCATCAAGACGTCAACTACCTTCTTCACCACCACCACCAATACAACTGACCCGTTTCCCCTCCCCGTGCCCCTCTTCTTCCAGCTCCTATGATTCCGATGAGCCTAACCCATGTGCCGTATCCCGTCCCGCAAAACCAAGACCACTTTTAAAAATAATAAATTTCATGGACTGTTTAATTAACAGAAAAAACAATTTAATAATTTTCATATCTAACCAAGGCAAACCAATTGACAAAGGTGTCTTGGAATTTCACGAAAAATGTAACTGCCAAAATTTGAAGATATCATGCCCGAGCGAGCTAAAGTAATGAATATTTCACGATGGAAGAAATTGATAGCTTTACCAGCAAATTACCCTCCTAACAAACAAAATTTAGTTAATACATTAAAATCACTGTACGACGTAGTCACAGAATTGGAAATTAAAGTCATAAGCATTTCTAAAACTCAATATATGGGTGATCTTCCTTGGAGAACAATAAAAAAAATCATTAAAGAAATATTTTCGGAAATCGAATTAGTAGTTATTGTCTGTAATTCATTAGTACAAACTCCTCAGGAAAATGAAATAAAAGATATCTTAGAGGAATATCACTTATCTCCTACAGGCGGCCACAAAGGTGTGAGCAAAACTTATTGTAGGATAAGAAATTATTATTTTTGGAACAANTGTACGACGTAGTCACAGAATTGGAAATTAAATCCATAAGCATTTCTAAAACTCAATATATGGGTGATCTTCCTTGGAGAACAATAGAAAAAATCATTAAAGAAATATTTTCGGAAATCGAATTAGTAGTTATTGTCTGTAATTCATTAGTAAAAACTCCTCAAGAAAATGAAATAAAAGATATCTTAGAGGAATATCACTCATCTCCTACAGGCGGCCACAAAGGTGTGAGCAAAACTTATTGTAGGATAAGAAACTATTATTTTTGGAACAATATGAAAGAAGATGTAAGAGATTTTATTAATAAATGCAAGACTTGTCAGATGAGGAAAATGACCCGGATCAAACCGAAAAGACCAATGATTTTAACCGACACACCTGGTCGAGCATTCGACAAGGTAGCATTGGATATTGTAGGGCCGCTTCCAATGACTCGCAAAAGAAATCAATATATACTAACTATTCAAGATTTATTAACAAAATTTTCTCGAGCAATTCCATTGGCATCCATAAATAGTATGTCTACTTCGGAAGCCTTTTATAAAGAATTCATTTGTCTTTTCGGCGCACCCCGAGCCATTATCACAGACCAAGGGAGGAACTTCGTGTCCGAAGTTCCGAAAAAAATGCAATATTAGACAATTCACTACAACCGCATATCACCCTCAGTCAAACGGATCGCTCAAAAGATCGCATTATGTTTTGATTGAGTATTTAAATACATATATAAATAGCAGAAAGAATGATTGGGATACATGGTTAAACCCAGCAATGTTTTCTTATAACACCAGCGTACACGAAGGGACAAAATATACCCCTTACGAACTGCTTTTCGCAAGACTTGCACGGCTACCATCATCTTCCCCTCCAATAGAGGAAGATATGGACTTAACATATAATCAATACCTAAATTATTTATACGAAGAAATGGACCGACTCCAAGCTCTGGCAAAACAAAATTTAGAGGGCGCAAAAATTAGAAGTAAAAAATATTATGATAAAAAAACTGTTGAGCAAAAGTTGCAAATCGGAGATGATGTCTTCTTACTGGCAGTAAAAAAGGGCAAATTTGGTAACACCTATAACGGGCCCTATAAATTATTGGAGGTTAACGAAAATAATAATGCAAAAATTGAAATTAAAAAGGGAAAAACGCGTAAAGTGCACATGGACCGACTCAAAATTTTTAAAAATTAATAGTCTGTATCGTTCGATTTTACTTTAATCACGATTCGTCCTTCTTCCGCCTAACCAGTAACAAGCCACAAAAACAATGGCAAAAATTAACGAAGAAGTCAATTTCACAACCACCGAAAATCCCAACAACGAAATATCGTGGGGAGACAGGAGGATAGAACTCCAGCGAGGGACCGACCAGATGCTGGGAGCGAGGGGACGGGGGAGGAGTTTTCAATCCGGGAGCTACCTCCCTCAGCCTCGTTGGAGAGTACCCCCCGCTGTGGAACCCCTTCGCCCCCCACATACCATCCGAAGTGAGGGCTTCACCTATGAGATATTACCCTCGGCAATAGAATGCCGAGGAAGTTGGTATAAATTGGTAGAGCCAACGAAATTTGTTAAGGGCAGGCACTATCGACTGGTGGGCCCAACTTCGGAAAGAAACTAAGTGGAAACAGTTTAAGAATGTTTTTATCTCTTCAATAAACTAGAATATCTTATTTAAAAATATGACTTCTCTTGGTTACTGGATTGGACCCGAAAAATAGCGAATCCCTATGTTTAAGATTATAAATTACTCTTGTGGAATTCTCCTCCTATATTCCTCTGTGAATGTTTTGCCCTGTAAGAATTAACATGCGAGCGAACTAAGGAAACGTATACTATCGTCGTTGTATTATAGCTAAGATGGCACGAATCATTATCTTTCTCCTCGCCGTCATAACCACCTCCGATGCATTTATCGGATTTGACTGCGGAAGCGGGCCGATCAACATATCCACCATCTCGCTCCGCAACGTAGGGGATTGTAACCTACAACAGCGGCGAATTAACTCATCCAACGTCTATATACAACTACTGCAGGCGGCTGAATACATGTCTATGCCAGTGATCCAGTGCAAGGTGGTAATCACACGGATAGTGCAATATTGCGGGATGCACTCGCATGTATCTGCGGTGCAAGGTGGGCTTGCAGAATATTTATTGGAACCTACGCAACGTCAGTGTAGGAACATGCACGAAACCGGGACTCTGGTAATTGGAAATAACGTGAACATAGCAAATTTGAAAGTAAACGCTACTACTACAAGGTCTGTCACACTGGCGGGCGCTATCGCAAACGACGGCACGTGCTCCGGGACCCAGTACTCTGACTCGCTTGGGTCGTGGTCAGATGTCATTGTGCAGGCTACGGTGAAGGTTACACTGGCATCATCTACGGTGGCCATCAGGGTATCAACAGGAAAAATAACGCTACGCTCAGGAACAGTATGCCAACTGGGAGAAGGTCAATGTTTAGACTTGGAATACGGATACACATACTGCAATGTAATACCGACAAACCCGGGATGCGACTTTTCGGCATACGACGTCTTATACGAAGGGCAAGCAAACAAACTGAAGGATTTGGACGATACCAACGCGCCCGAAATCTATTCGCTAACAACCAAGGAAATAACGTTTGCTTTGGCTAAGACCACGGAAACTCGGCTGTGCGGATTTATAATTTTTAGAACTGAGCACCCAAAATTATTCATCATGGAAACGCAACCCGGAAGCAGCTTTATTGAGAAAAAACCGATATCAGTAGAAAACCTGGACAATTTCACCTACGTAAATTCGAAATTCGTATTCATTGAAAAACACATCCGGGGGCAGCTAACTGGCCTCTACAATGACGTAATAGCACAAAAATGCGATTTGGAAAGGCAGGTACTGGTGGGTGCTCTGGCCTTAGCAGCAAGAGACCCACTAGAATTCGCATATACCATCATGGGCGGACCGGGCTACACAGCAATACAGGGCGGCGAGGTGATGTATTTGGTAAAGTGTACACCCGTTGAGGTACACCTAAGACAGACTGACAAGTGCTACAATGAATTGCCTGTTGTTTTCAAGAACGAAAGTTATTTTTTGTCTCCTAAAATTAGAATATTAAAAAAGATTGGTAGCGAAAGAGAGTGCAACAGCGTGTTTCCTCCAGCATATCTGTCAAAACACGGATGGATAAGATTGCTTCCTAAGGCAATCGACACTAATGAATCAGCGATCTTACAACCAAAAACCCCTATTGGATGGCAATACATGTCACCAGGAAGACTGGCCACAAGCGGAATCTATTCGCAGAAACAACTAGACGAATTACGGGAACATCTAATGTTCCCAGTGGAACGCCAGTCAATATCAAATAATGTCGCCAGAACCATAGCAGGAAAACAAGAGCTGGCTGAAGGATTGTCCCTGACAAACCTACTTGACAAGGAGACGCTGGAGAAGATAGCTGAAAGCGCTGCACAAAAATTTTGGAGCGGTTTGATGGGCTTTGGCTCTGTGTCGGCAGCCTTGATGGGGGTTTTTATTATCCTTAAGATTGCGAAAATGATAGCGGATTCTATCATCCGTGGTTTCACCTTGCATTCTGTCTATGGCTGTGGCATGTACTTGTGGGGGGCATTGTGGGATGCCCTCACTCACCTACTGATCACTATCTCCAAGAAACAACAACCGCCCGAGGTTATGGGACTAAGACAAAAACAAATAGAACCAGGACCACGACCGGGTGAATCGTTGATAGAGATGGAGCCGTCTAGTGCGTATGCGGAGATAGTTTAAAGAATTGAGGGAGCGGGTGGCTCCAGCTCT
This sequence comes from Mischocyttarus mexicanus, assembly GCA_023678845.1. Classification (NCBI taxonomy): domain Eukaryota; kingdom Metazoa; phylum Arthropoda; class Insecta; order Hymenoptera; family Vespidae; genus Mischocyttarus; species Mischocyttarus mexicanus. The sequence goes on from JACGTP010001006.1 coordinate 7,949, forward strand.
ACTTCAAGTGCAAAATAAAGTTATCACTGTGCAATAACTTTATTTTTTTAAAAAAGGGGGGAGGTGTGACGTTCCGCCACGTCTAGCTATGCTATAGTAGTAAACTAGCTCACGAGCGATGCTATGTCCAGCGGTGTGGCGTAATAATTGGGCCATCGAAGGAGGCATCGCGCGTGAGACATAAATTTATCGATGAGATCATTTATCAATAATAATATATAAAAGAATTTTGCAGAACAATCACATAATATTATTTCGAGATACTTGCGAAATGCTGGCGTAGCAGAACACGGAACTCCTGAACACACATTGCGATGAGCCAACAGACCCAAGTAGGCTAAACGTATCATATAGCGTTTAGCCTGCAAAAAAACATTAAGAATAAGAATTATGTAAATGAACCTTAGAACTGGAGTAAGCAATTAATAAGCATTTAAAAGCCCAAAATAAGCATATAAAATGGGACAATTGAGAAACATATGTGGGAAAAGAGGTAATCGCCTACCCCTCCCACTAATTTTAGGGTATATAACGAGCCTCAATCAATTCAAGGCAGTTCTCTTCTTCTTCAAGAAACACAACGCGGTCTAAAAGTACGCCACGTAGTTTTTCGTCTTTTCTCCAAAAAAACCTTCAAATCGTTTAAAACCTAGTTTCTTACTCCAAATCTGAGGTTCAGGTGCATCGGCTCAAACAAACCAAAACCATCTGCGAACTATTTGTTTCTTTGTAAGTATTAAATATTATATAAACGAAATTATAAACTAAAGCTCCTGGCGATATTGACTTCCGATCACCATCTTCTTTTCCTCAATCTACTTATAAATTCCATCAGACGCGCGCTTGTTGCCATATTTGTTGTTGATTGATCTTCGGAAGAGCGAACCTGCCTGGTCCCGGCTAAACTCGGTGAATGCAGAGTGGCCACAACAGGCTTAACATCATAATTAAACTCACTCGTCAGTTGAGACGTAACAAAAGTGATCGCTTCTCGGCCTATGGCTAAGATCAAAGTGATCCCTCACGCGGCTATATTTGACGCCCTTCGACGTCATCAAATACCAAACAGAATCATAAACCTTAGTAGTAATCTTTATGGGATGGTCGCCACCCGTATTAGGGGGGTGGGGAGAACGGTCTCACGGAGCCTGTCCCCATCCTCTCAGGCGTAAAGCAGGGCCGTCCGTTAAACCCAATTATTTTCAATCTCACCTTCGAGGCCGTCATACGCCCGCTATGCGACCTCGAAGTGAGATACAAATTATACAACAAAAACTACAACAACTTAGTTTACGCTGATGACGTTGCTCTGCTTGCGGGCACGCCTGAGGAGATAAGGACACTCCTGCATAAAGTGGGTGGTGCGGCGCGTTCGGCTGGTCTCGCCTTTAATGCGAGCAAGTGTGCCTCCCTTCACGTCAGTGGGGGGAGATCTTGTGGGGGAGTTCAGCCGACGCGCTTCACAAATTAAGGGGAAGAGATGAGACCGCTAGGCGAAGGGGAGCCCTACGAACACCTCGGCACACCTACAGGTTTCAATAATAAACAAACGCCGTAAGAGACTATCTCCGGCCTAATAAACGACGTCCGTGCAGTCGACTGTAGTCTTCTGGCACCGTGGCAGAAGCTGGACGTGGTGGCTACTTTTTTGCTACCACGTCTGGACTTCTGCCTCGGAACTTTACAGGTGGAGAAGGGTCCTCTGAAGTTAGCGGACAAGATCATCAAGCGAGCAGCCAAAGGTTGGCTTAACTTGCAACAGCATGCTAGCGCGGAGGTTGTCTTCCTACCACCCCGAGAGGGGCGTGGTGGACTCCTCCCGCTGGCAGACCTCGCCGATGCTCTGACACTAGCTCATGCTTTCAAATTATTAACATCATTAGATTCGAGTGTCAAAGCGTTGGCGTGGGATTCACTGAGGGAAGCGGTCTCCCGGCGGCTAAAACGACCACCAACCAACAATGATCTTGTCCGCTATATGTCTGGAGACATCACAGGCGATTTCTCCGGGCCTTTAGGGGACCCGTCTTCACCTTTCTGGTCAAAGACTAGAAGCGCTGCACGGCGTGGGGTAGGGGTTTCTTTTTTGTATAAGTGGGAATGGTGTGGGGAACGCCAGGAAATCTCCCTGGGGTGCCGATCGAGTGGGGGTCGGACGGTCCGCGTTACGCCGTCATCCCGAGGCCAAATCACTGGTTGACTGCGGTCCGCCATTGTTGCGTGGTATCAGAAGAGACTTCTCGCCAAACCCGACCAAGGTAAGGCGTTCGAGGTCTACTCCCGATGCCTCCATTCCAGTCATTTTTTGCGGGACGGGAGGGACACTCGCTTCGCCGATTGGCGCTTTATCCACCGCGCCCGCCTCAGCGTCTTGCCACTTAACGATGCAAGACGATGCGATACCGAAACGATCCCGCACGTTTTAAATCATTGCGGACCGCACTCGGCCGCGAGGCAGCTTCGGCATGACGCTATCGTGGAGTGTCTGGTAAGGGCAAACCGGATGCCTGGAACCGTGTCGGGTGACCGGACGGTCGAGGGCGCCGAAGGTTTGAATGCAGGCCTCAAGCCTGACATTGTGATTCGGGACGAACGGACCAAAGATGTCCTCATAATAGATGTAGCCGTGCTATTTCAAAACCGGAGGGAGGCAGTAGACTTTATTAGAAATCATAAAATAGAAAAGTACACTCCATTGGCCGATGATCTCCGGCGGCACGGCTACGAGGTCGCTGTCGTCCCGTTCACGATCGGCGCTCTCGGCTCGTGGGACCTTCGGAACGAGCACGTCATCAATCTCCTCCGTGTCAACAAAAGGTACGTTGGCATGATGAGGAGGTTGATGGTCAGTGAAACGATCCGTTGGTCCCGCGACATTTATGTCGAACATGTGTCCGGAATCCGACAGTACTAGCGGGGCTATGTTCTAACATATCTTGCCCTGGTGATCTGGTCTCCTCGTCGTAGGGGAGACCGGCATTCTCCGAAAAGCGACACAACTTTTGTACTTATATTCCAAATTGTAACTTACACTTACCGATATGTATTATTTATTTATTTATTTTTTCCTACTTTTTTTTATCATTATAAATATACTTGCGACTATTAACTACATTCAGTTAAGAACGGCTGCTACATTTAAGCTATTGTATAATTAATTGTTTACAACTTTTCTCTTTATCTATTTATATATACATTAATGTTGTAACTTTCCTCCCCCTAAGTAGGGGAGTTGACTGTAAACAACCTCTCTTCGGAGAGGGAATATTTGTTTGTTTTAAATAAACATTTTTTAATCTGTCTTCTCATCGATCCTGAGTCAGAGTAAAATTCAGCATCTGCTAAACTTATAGCCGAGCTCATGTGTGATCGTTTCCTAGCACAAGAACTCGCTTCTCGGTCTTTGGAAACGGTTCTCAGCCTATGGAGTCGCTTTTTGGCCTATAGGATCGCTTCTCGAGATATGGATTCGCTTAACGGCCTATGGGATCTCTTCTTCGCCTATGGCTAACAAGGAGAATACCCCAAGTGTATCTCGAGTTTTTCTTTGAAACTTTGCACACTTGTAAATGTTGATTAGTACTATAATGCTATCTATATAAATCTGTCCAATGCTTAACCCTTTTCGAGATATTGGCCGACGAAATTTGAATAAATTTTTCAGGACATATATATACCTCTCCATTTCATATATTGTCAGAAGCGGCGGTAGCCGAGCGGGTAAAGGCACAGGCTCGTAATTTTTTTGTCGTAAGTTCAAGTCTTGTCGGTTTTATTATCTTTTTTTTTGTATTTTTTTTGTATTTTCATTTTTTTTTATTTTTATTTTTTTTTATTTTTGTCAAGTATGTTTTATTCATCTTCGTTTTTTTTTATTTTTTTAACAATATGTTTATTAAAAAAAAAAGTTTTTGTAAGTATGGTGCATTGTTATTATGAAACGTGTCAAATTTTTTTTATTCGTGAATGTTCCAAGTAATGTGGAAAATAACAATTATTTAGTTTGGGTAAGTAGTAAAATGAATAAATAACTCACTTTTTATTATGTGTTATTTAATTTTTAATTATTCATTTTACTACTTACCCAAACTAAATAATTGTTATTTTCCAAATTACTTGGAACATTCACGAATGAAAAAAATTTGACACGTTTCATAATAACAATGCACTATATTTACAAAAATTTTTTTTTTTTTATTAAACATATTGTTAAAAAAATAAAAAAAAAACGAAGATGAATAAAACATACTTGACATAAATAAAAAAAAATAAAAGTACAAAAAAAATAATAAAATCGACAAGACTTGAACTTACGACAAAAAAATTACGAGCCTGTGCCTTTACCCGCTCGGCTACCGCCGCTTATGACAATACATGAACTGGAGAGGTATATATACGTCCTAAAAATTTATTCAAATTTCGTCGGCCAATATCTCGAAAAGGGTTAAGCATTGAACAGAGTTATATAGATAGCATAATAAACATCTACAAGTGTGCAAAGTTTCAAAGAGAAACTCGAGATACACTTGGGGTATTCTCCTTGTAAGATCAAAGTCTAAGGCAGTTTTTACTTTAGTATTTTTTCTCATTAAACCTGAGTTAAATTAAGCTTTAGCATCCGCTTAACTTATAGCTAAGCTGATGTGTGATCGCTTCTTGGCTTTTGGGATTGCTACGCAGCCTATTTTTTCGCTTCTCGGCCTATGGGATCGCTTCTCGAAATATGGGATCGCTTCTTGGCTTATAGGATCGCTTTTCGGCTTATGTGATCGCTGGGCGGCCTTTGGAATCGCTTCTCGTCCTATGGCTACGATAAGAGTCTAAGGCAGTTTTAACTTTAGTACGTCTTCTCATTTATCCTGAGTCAAAGTAAGATTCAAAATCCGCTAAACCTATAGCATAGCTAATGTGTGATCGCTTTTCAGCCTTTGTAACGCTACACAACCAATAGTTTCGCATCTCGGCCTTTAAGAACGCTTCACTGCCTATGGGATCGCTTTTCGGCCTATAGAATTACTTCTCGGCCTATAGGATCGCTTCTCGGTTATTATCATCGCTTCTCGGCCTATAAAATCGCTTTTCTGCTAATGGGATCACTTCTCGTCTAGTTGGATCTCTTCTTTGCCTGTAACTAAGTTCAAAGTCCAAAGCAGTTTTGACTTTAGTACGTCTTTTTATTGATCCTGAGTCAGAGTAAGCTTTAGCATCCGCTAAACTTTAAGCCAAGCTAATGTGTGATCGCTTCTTTGCCTAAAAGATCGCTTTGCGGCCAATGGGATCGCTTTTCGGCCTATTCGATCGCTTCTTGGGCTATGGGATCGCTAGGCGTCCTTTGGAATCGCTTTTTAGCCTATAGGATCGTTTTCTGGCATATAGGATCCCTTCTCGGCCTATGGGATCCCTTCTTAGCCTATGGCTACGATCAAAGTCCAAGACAGTTTTAACTTTAGTACGCGTTCTTATTGATCTTGAGGCAGAGTAGGATTCAGCATCAGCTAAACTTATAGCTAAGCTAATGTGTGATCGCTTCTCAGACTTTAGGATCGCTGAACGACCTATGATTTCGCTATTCGGCCTATTGGATCGTTTTACGGCCTATGGATTCGCTTCTCGGCCTATGGAATTTCTTCTTTTCCTATAGCAAACATCAAATTACATTGCAGTTTTAACTTTAGTACGTTTTCTGATTGATCCTATGTCAGAGTAAGATTTAGCATCCGCTAAACCTATAGCTAAAAAAATGTGTGATCGCTTTTTGGCCTATGGCATAGCTTGTCGTCCTATGGGATCGCTTAACAGCTTATGAAATCGCTTTATTTCATATCGGCTCGCTTTTTGTTCTATGGAGTTACTTCTTGGTATATGGGATCGTTTCTCGGCTTATGGGATCGCTTCACGGCCTATGGGATCGCTTCACGGCCTATGGGATCGCTTTTTAGCTTATAGGATTACATCTCGGCCTATAGGATCTCTTCTCGGCATATAGCTTTGATCAAAGTTGAAAGCAGTTTTGTCTTTAGTACGTCGTCTCATTGATCCTGAGGCAGGGTAGGATTCAAAATCCGCTTAACTTATAGCTAAGATAATGTGCGATCGCTTCTGAGACTTTAGGATCGCTAAACGATCTATGATTTCGCTTTTCGGCCTATTGGATCGTTTCACGGCCTATGGGATCGCTTTTCGGCCTATAGGATTCCTTCTTGGCCTAATGGAAAGCTTTTTAGCCTATTTAATCGTTTTTCGGCCTATGGATTCGCTTCACAGCCTATGGGAGCGATTATCGGTCCTTGGGATTTTTTCTCGGCCAATGGCTAAAATCAAAATCCAAGGTAGTTATTACTTATGAACGTTTTCTTATTGATTTTGAGTCAGAGTAAGCTTTAGCACCGCTAAACTTTGGGCAAGCTAATGTTTGATCGCTTCTCGGCATATAAGATCGCTTGGCG
>JACGTP010001007.1:0-14375 GCA_023678845.1 Mischocyttarus mexicanus
AGATCTCGCTATTAGATTATTTATTGAAAATTCTATCACTCGTGGTCAAATATATAAAAACATTCTAAATTATTGTCAACTTACATTAGATGCACTTTATTCTTGTATCCAATACTGCAAATCCATATCCATAATTGCATGTATTCATAACTGCTTTTATTCATAACTGCATGTTTCCACATCTGCATGTATCCACATCTGCATGTATCCACATCTGCATGTATCCATATCTGCAAATATCAATATATGTATTACACATTAGTTTAGTTAATATTCTTATTAATATTTACTAAAGATTAATTCCAATGCACCAGCAAGACTAACGATTATAATGAAAAATAAACCAACGAATATACTCGACATATACCGAACATACACTAAAGTCAATGAATGGTTAACTAAGACTAACATCTATATTGTCAGCCATTTTTTATTAAAAATTCTCAATTAAATTTATTTAAATAATTCTTGTACAATATATTAACGATTAAAAAAATTGTACATTCTTACGATTATCAATTAGATTATTTATTGAAAAATCTATCACTCGTGGTCAAATATATAAAAACATTCTAAATTATTGTCAACTTACATTAGATGCACTTTATTCTTGTATCCAATACTGCAAATCCATATCCATAATTGCATGTATTCATAACTGCTTTTAATCATAACTGCATGTATCCACATCTGCATGTATCCATATCTGCATGTATCCACATCTGCATGTATCCACATCTGCATATATTGATATTTGCANTTAATTCCAATGCACCAGCAAGACTAACGATTATAATGAAAAATAAACCTACGAATATACTCGACATATACCGAACATACACTAAAGTCAATGAATGGTTAACTAAGACTAACATCTATATTGTCAGCCATTTTTTATTAAAAATTCTCAATTAAATTTATTTAAATAATTCTTGTACAATATGGTCACGATTAAAAAAATTGTACAATCTTACGATTACCTATTAGATTATTTATTGAAAATTCTATCACTCGTGGTCAAATATATAAAAACATTCTAAATTATTGTCAACTTACATTAGATGCACTTTATTCTTGTATCCAATACTGCAAATCCATATCCATAATTGCATGTATTCATAACTGCTTTTATTCATAACTGCATGTTTCCACATCTGCATGTATCCACATCTGCATGTATCCACATCTGCATGTATCCATATCTGCAAATATCAATATATGTATTACACATTAGTTTAGTTAATATTCTTATTAATATTTACTAAAGATTAATTCCAATGCACCAGCAAGACTAACGATTATAATGAAAAATAAACCAACGAATATACNAGATCTCGATCCACATCTGCATGTATCCACATCTGCAAATTTCAATATATGTATTACACATTAGTTTAGGTAATATTCTTATTATTATTTACTAAAGGTTAATTCCAATGCACCAGCAAGTCTAACGATTATAATGAAAAATAAACCTACGAATAAACTCGACATATACTGATCATATACGAATGTCATTAATGGTTAACTTATACTAACATTTATAATGTCAGCCATTTTGTATTAAAAATTTTTAATTGAATTTATTTAAATAATTCTTGTAAATTATAGTCACGATTAAATAAATTGTACAATCTTACGATTACCTATTAGATTATTTATTGAAAATTCTATCACTCGTGGTCAAATCATTAAAANTTTAATCGTGACCATAATTTACAAGAATTATTTAAATAAATTCAATTGAGAATTTTTAATACAAAATGGCTTACATTGTAAATGTTAGTATTAGTTAACCATTCAAGGACCTTCGTGTATGTTCGGTATATTTCGAGTATATTCGTAAATGATTTTTCATAATAATCGATAGTCTTGCTTGTGCATTGAAATCGATCTTTAGTAAGTAATAATAAGAATATTAACTAAACTAAAGATCGATTTCAATGCACAAGCAAGACTATCGATTATTATGAAAAATCATTTACGAATATACTCGAAATATACCGAACATACACGAAGGTCCTTGAATGGTTAACTAATACTAACATCTATAATGTCAGCCATTTTTTATTAAAATTTCTCAATTGAATTTAATTAGATAATTATTGTACAATATGGTCACGATTAAAAAAATTGTACAATCTTACGATTACCTATTAGATTATTTATTGAAAATTCTATCACACGTGGACAAATCATTAAAAACATTCTAAATTATTGTCAACTTACATTAGATGCACTTTATTCTTGTATCCAATACTGCAAATCCATATCCATAATTGCATGTATTCATAACTGCTTTTATTCATAACTGCATGTATCCACATCTGCATGTATCCACATCTGCAAATTTCAATATATGTATTACACATTAGTTTAGGTAATATTCTTATTATTATTTACTAAAGGTTAATTCCAATGCACCAGCAAGTCTAACGATTATAATGAAAAATAAACCTACGAATAAACTCGACATATACTGATCATATACGAATGTCATTAATGGTTAACTTATACTAACATTTATAATGTCAGCCATTTTGTATTAAAAATTTTTAATTGAATTTATTTAAATAATTCTTGTAAATTATAGTCACGATTAAATAAATTGTACAATCTTACGATTACCTATTAGATTATTTATTNTAACTGCATGTATCCACATCTGCATGTATCCACATCTGCAAATATCAATATATATATTAGACATTAGTTTAGTTAATATTCTTATTATTACTTACTAAAGATCGATTTCAATGCACAAGCAATCGGTAACTTTGTCTTCATATCCAATGCTTCCAAATCCATATCCATAACTGCATGTATTCATAACTGCATGTATCCATATCTGCAAATATCAATATATGTATTACACATTAGTTTAGTTAATATTCTTATTATTTTTATTATTACTTACTATAATATGCATATACGCATACACGTATACGTGATGCGCAATAAATTTCGTACTTTAATTACTATCCTTGTTATACCTTCCGACGCTCGAAGAAGACTGACGATTATTACGACAAGTAGTTACGAATTCATCCGAAAAGTACCGAACATACACGAAGGTCAATATTAAATGTTACGACGTAATTACAAGGTTCGGTTGACGTCACCGGCCGAAGAGCGACGGAGAAAGGCGAACGTATACGAAAGAATGAACGCTAAATTAACCCGGTAGTTAGGGAATGTTTTTCTGAGAATTTCGTCTATAACGAATTTCCAAGAATTCACAGAGAGAAAAATCAATACTTTTGTCTTTCTCCTAACACATTCTCAATACGTATGGGATTTTTACTATGTTTTTTTACTGCTGACCTACTTTTGAAAAGCCGTTCTCTATTTCTAATGATAGATTTTTATTTTATTTCCGAATATTTAGATAATCAATAAGTACATTTACAAATGATTTATTTTTATTAAATCGATTATTAAAAATTCTTCCATACGTCCATATTAGGACTAATACTTTTTTGAAAAAAATTGAAAAGAAAACATTCATATAAAAATGAGCAAATATTTTTCGTATGGTATACGATATATTATCTTTGAAAAAGTTAAGAAAAACGTCTTTCTAAAACCATAGAAAGAACGAGACTATGATCAAAATCTTTGATTAACTATTAGATTTTTTTATTGAAAATTATTCAAGTAATATGTTTAATATTAAATCTACAACGATGCAGTCAAATGTTAACAAAGCTAAAAATTGTGGTCAGCTTACATTAGATGTACTTTATCCTTGTATCCAATACTGCATATCCATATCCATAATTGAATGTCTTCATAACTGCTTTTATTCCTAACTGCATGTATCCACATCTGCATGTATCCACATCTGCAAATATCAATATATATATTAGACATTAGTTTAGTTAATATTCTTATTATTACTTACTAAAGATCGATTTCAATGCACAAGCAAGACTATCGATTATTATGAAAAATCATTTACGAATATACTCGAAATATACCGAACATACACGAAGGTCCTTGAATGGTTAACTAAGACTAACATTTACAATGTCAGCCATTTTGTATTAAAAATTCTCAATTGAATTTATTTAAATAATTCTTGTAAATTATGGTCACGATTAAACAAATTGTACAATCTTACGATTACCTATTAGATTATTTCTTAAAAAGTCAATTACTCGTGGTCAAATGATTAAAAAGATTCTAAATTATGGTCAACTTACATTAGATGTAACTTTGTCTTCATATCCAATGCTACCAAATCCATATCCATAACTGCATGTATTCATAACTGCATGTATCCATATCTGCAAATATCAATATATGTATTACACATTAGTTTAGTTAATATTCTTATTATTTTTATTATTATTTACTATAATATGCATATACGCATACACGTATACGTGATGCGCAATAAATTTCGTACTTTAATTACTATCCTTGTTATACCTTCCGACGCTCGAAGAAGACTGACGATTATTACGACAAGTAGTTACGAATTCATCCGAAAAGTACCGAACATACACGAAGGTCAATATTAAATGTTACGACGTAATTACAAGGTTCGGTTGACGTCACCGGCCGAAGAGCGACGGAGAAAGGCGAACGTATACGAAAGAATAAACGCTAAATTAACCCGGTAGTTAAGGAATGTTTTTCTGAGAATTTCGTCTATAACGAATTTCCAAGAATTCACAGAGAGAAAAATCAATACTTTTGTCTTTCTCCTAACACATTCTCAATACGTATGGGATTTTTACTATGTTTTTTTACTGCTGACCTTCTTTTGAAAAGCCGTTCTCTATTTCTAATGATAGATTTTTATTTTATTTCCGAATATTTAGATAATCAATAAGTACATTTACAAATGATTTATTTTTATTAAATCGATTATTAAAAATTCTTCCATACGTCCATATTAGGACTAATACTTTTTTGAAAAAAATTGAAAAGAAAAAATTCATATAAAAATGAGCAAATATTTTTCGTATGGTATACGATATATTATCTTTGAAAAACTTAAGCACCAAAAGCGTCATAATCAAATAAATAATTATGCAATCACTCTCTAGTATCTTCTTTTACAAGTTTAGTTTTACAATTTAATTTGCCATTGTCCGTAGAATGCTTAGAAGCCTTTTAATGCAATTTAATGCGTGGTATAAAGGTAGAATAAGGTATTTTTTTATTCGTTGAATAAAAAGTAAAATTAATCTAATGAGCCATACTAAAGTCACTTCAAATCATTAGTTTGTAAAACACTCATATTGCAATATGTTGCTCTGGCGAGGTATTTAATAAATCTTCGAGATAAACGTTGTTTCTTTATTTCAAAAATATGTTTTATATTTAAAGTAAGGGGAAACGTTTGTAATTTTCAATGCTTGGTATATTTTATATGTATATATATACGTACGTTATAAAATCTTTTCATCTTTCATATGTTTTCATTTGCTATGGGTAACAGATTGAAACGCGTAAGATTTTTATATCGCACAAGAGTCTATATTTTTTTTAATTGACATCAGATAACGTGGAAGGCTTGTAGCTTTTTTTCTATGTATAATATGCAGTCCAAAAAACACTATATTGATGGTCACGGACATTTTAAATCATCAGTTTGTAAAACACTCATATTGCAATATGTTGCTCTGGCGAGGTATTTAATAAATCTTCGAGATGAACGTTGTTTTTTTATTTTGAAAAATTTGTTTCATATCTAAAGTACTTAACAGTGTTTTAATCCTCAATACATGGTATATTATATATATGTANAAGCGTCATAATCAAATAAATAATTATGCAATCACTCTCTAGTATCTTCTTTTACAAGTTTAGTTTTACAATTTAATTTGCCATTGTCCGTAGAATGCTTAGAAGCCTTTTAATGCAATTTAATGCGTGGTATAAAGGTAGAATAAGGTATTTTTTTATTCGTTGAATAAAAAGTAAAATTAATCTAATGAGCCATACTAAAGTCACTTCAAATCATTAGTTTGTAAAACACTCATGTTGCAATATGTTACTCTGGCAAGGTAATTAATAAATCTTCGAGATAAACGTTGTTTCTTTATTTCAAAAATATGTTTTATATTTAAAGTAAGGGGAAACGTTTGTAATTTTCAATGCTTGGATATTTTATATGTATATATATACGTACGTTATAAAATCTTTTCATCTTTCATATGTTTTCATTTGCTATGGGTAACAGATTGAAACGCGTAAGATTTTTATATCGCACAAGAGTCTATATTTTTTTTAATTGACATCAGATAACGTGGAAGGCTTGTAGCTTTTGTTCTATGTATAATATGCAGTCCAAAAAACACTATATTGATGGTCACGGACATTTTAAATCAACTGTTTGTAAAACACTCATATTGCAATATGTTGCTCTGGCGAGGTATTTATTAAATCTTCGAGATGAACGTTGTTTTTTTATTTTGAAAAATTTGTTTTATATCTAAAGTACTTAACAGTGTTTTAATTCTCAATACATGGTATATTATATATATGTATATATTTATATATGCATGTATAATCATTTTATCTTTCAGATGTTTCATTTGCTATAGGTGAAAGAGAGAAACGCATAGGATTTTGATATAACACAAGAGACTATTTTTTTTTTTATGACATCAGATAAAAAAACTGGAAAATACTAAAATAAAGTCAAATAAAATTAAATAAGCCCTAATAAAGTTTAATAAACTCAAATAAAGGCAAATAAACTGTTACCGGTAACCGGCAACATTTCTTTCTCTCTTCCTTCAGCCATTTTTACGCTGGTGACCGCCTATCAGTTTTCTCGAGTAGCCACGCCCTCCCCACTACCTAACACGCTACAGGCTAAACCACGCCTCTCGACTACATATCGCGTTAACGCTCCTTGCTGATCACTTCGTAACCAACCAAATCTGCGGGTCACCCATCCGAGAAAGCTACCGAGTGAAAAGAAAAAAGTTTTAATATATTTAAATAAACTATAATAAAAGTAAAATGAAATGTAATAAACTACTATGCAGTTAAATAACAACACGTTCGTTCTCCTATAACTTTCGAGTTCTTTTATCTAAATTCGTTTTATCCCATTCTGTTAATCTAATCAAATGATACGTACACACACACACACACATACAGACACACAAAAAACAAGCCGTATGTACACGCAAACAGAGGCTTTTTTTAATTCGTATCACGACATATGCAACCAACTATTCTTATAAATTCGTCAAGTCGAACCACAATACTAAACTTAACTATTAATTAAAAAGTGCATTAATAATTTTCACTCCTTTTAGGTAAATATTCTGTTAGATTTAGACAGACGTATATTCACGCACATGCACATAGAAAACGATTTCTTAGAAGTGGTGTTAGTTTAACGAAAATGACATTCGAAATAAATAGAATTTATCCCCTCCGATAATCATGTACACAACGTTTAAAAAAAAAACTTTAATAGTTTACTTCGAGCCAGTTTAACGGTGGATTTCAAAGAAGACACATCGAACGTATTATATTCCAAGCTTTTATATTATAATATATATTTTCTTTAATAATTTAGCAATTAATTTAGACTAATCCACTACTCTAATGCATTCTACTTATATTTTAGATTCTACTAAACCCAGATACATTGATTAAGACATAACATACTTTTTAACTTACTTCAAATATAGAAAGAGAAAGTTGTTGACAAAGGGGATAAAATCTGTTTATTTCGAATATTATTCTCGTTAAACTAACACCACTTCTAAGAAATCTTATTGTATGTGTATGTGCGTGTCTACACGTCTTAATTAAACAGAAGATTTATNAATATTATTCTCGTAATACTTACACCACTTCTAAGAAATATTATTTTATGTGAATGTGCATGAATACATGTCCATAAATCTAACAGAAGATTTATCTAAAAAAAATAAACGTTATTAAGACATTACTTAATTAATATTTCGATCCAGTATTAAGGTCGAGTACGTAGAATTTATCTAAAAACATATAAAATAAAAAGATATAGAAATTATTTTACATTCAAAGTAAGTTTAAAAGTATGTAATGCTTGAACCAATATATATGTGTTAGTACAATTTAAAAAATAAGTAGAATGCATTGGAGTAATGGACATAAGCTAAATAATTGTTAAATAATCATAGGAAATTAGTATTATAATTTAAATGTAATAAGTATAAGTTATGCGTACCTTTCTCTTCGAAATCCACTGTTAGACTGGCATGCGCATAGAATAAGATCTCCTACAAGTAGCGCATGTGCAACGAAAATAATATTCGAAATAAATAGAATTAATCCACTACGATAATAATGTAAACAGCTTTCGAAAAAAACCTTTAATAGCTTAATTCAAACCAGTCTAACAGTGGATTTCGAGAAGGAAGGTACACAAAGCTTACACTTATTACATTTAAATTATAATATTTATTTTCCATGATAATTTAACAATTATTTATAATAGGTCTACTACTCTAATACACTGTTCTTGTATTTAAGAATTTTCTAATACGTATACTTTGATTTTAAAATTACATTCTTACTAACATAATTCAAGATAGAAAATAATTTCAATATCTTTTAATTAAATATATTTTTAAAAAAATTCAACCAGCTGGACCTCAATACTAGACTAAAGAATTTATTAAAAAATGCATTAATTATTTTCACTCCTTTTAAATATATATTCTGTTAGATTTAAACTTGTAGACACGCACATACGCATAGAATAAAATTTCTTTGAAGTGGTGTTAGTTTAACGAGAATAATATTCGAAATAAAGAGAATTAATCCCTTCTGATAATCATGTAAACAACTTTTGAAATTAAAACTGTCATAGATAATAACGAGCCAGTCTAACAAAGGATTTCGAGGATAACTATACGCATAACTTATACTTATTACATTTTAATTATAATATTCAA
This sequence comes from Mischocyttarus mexicanus, assembly GCA_023678845.1. Classification (NCBI taxonomy): domain Eukaryota; kingdom Metazoa; phylum Arthropoda; class Insecta; order Hymenoptera; family Vespidae; genus Mischocyttarus; species Mischocyttarus mexicanus. The sequence goes on from JACGTP010001007.1 coordinate 8,922, forward strand.
TTCTTTCGATTAATTAGAATTATTTAGCGAGGATCTACTACTCTAATGCATCCCCCTTCTCATTTATGAGAATATTGTAACACGTAAACTTTCTAAATCTTTGTAAAAAACGTTGCAGTTGTCTTTTAAAAGTTTCCTTATATTTAAAGTAAGTAGAAACGTTTGGACTTTTTTAAATACCTCGTCTGAGCTACATATTTTAATATGAATGATTTGCAACTAAAGATTGAAACGATGTGATTATCTCTATAATTTTTATTGGAGAACAAATTATGTATAGAACGAAAGCTACAAGCATTCTACGTTATCTGATGTCAAATAAAGAAATTATAGTCTTTTCTGCGATATGAAAATCGCAAGCGCTTTGATCTGTTGACAATAGAAATGGAAATATCTGAAGGATGAAAAGATTGTACAGGGTCCTTATATATATACATATAAGATATACCAGCGTTTTGAAAGTACAAACGTTTCTACTCACTATAAATATAACAGAAACTTGTGGAAAGCAATAGCAACGTTTATTTCAAAGATATATGAAATACCTGGCCTGAGCTACATATTGGAATATTAGTGTTTTACAAACTAAAGATTGAAACAACGTGACCATTAGTATAATTTACCAGGGGCCCAGATTTTGAAAGTTGAATGCAAAAACAAAAGAGTACTTACCTTGGTGTACGTTTGGTCCTGAGATTGTATATGATCGACAGCGAATTAGCTTCCTAAATTCCTCCCGAAATCTACAACGCCAGTTGTCAGATCATAATTCGAAAGACTGCAGAGTAGGATTCTGGTTCGAAGAGGAGTTAATTCTAGAAAAATTTCAAATTATTAGTAAAGTGAAGTTATTTTCTTAAAAAAATTTAAAATGGTTTCACAGGTAGTTACACATAACGCACTATATAATACGATTTTAATCGCGACCGAACACGGATGCATTGTAGTAAACGCAATATTGTTCAAGTATTTTAAATCTAAACACGAACAGATTTTACTATAATATTTGACCTGGTAGTAGATAATAGGATCTAAGTGATAACTGCTGAACGACTTAGTACCGAAGTAAGTTGTTACTACCACTAATATTTAGAAAGTCTCTCTTTCAATATTAAAATATTCAAATATTTGTAATTAACTATCTTTATAAAGACTGTTTATTATTACAAGTTGTTCCTTTGAGTGCAGAATAGACTATCTTTAAAAAGACTGTTGATTAACACAAGTTCCTTTGAGCGCAGAATAGACTATCTTTAAAGTGACTGTCTTTGAAAATAATGAAGTTGGAAGAGAGACTTTCAATAAAACTTATTGTGAAATGTGAAATATTCGAAATTAGCAAGTAAATTATTTAACAGAATTCGGATTTCGAAACTAGACGAATGACTGCAGATTTCAGACTGACTCACGGAGGCTAAAGCAACCACTAACATCGGCTACTAGTCGTCAGGGAGGGAGTAGCTCCCACTAGCATAAAATGCGTCCCCCACTACTTTGAAGATTTATTGAAATACCACTGACGACGAAAATGACGCAATATGAGTGTATTCCTAACACAGATAAAAAAATGCTTTCTCACTGTAAACGTTTAGGTTTTGTCCATTCTATTGTTCCTTTCTTGTAAGAAGAATGCCGGTTCGTAAGCGTCTAGAGCTTACGCTAGTGTGTGTATGTGCGGATGTTTATTCATAAGATTAATATCTTAAGATTAAAGTATAAAGAAAATATTGAAAATCCGATTCTATTATGTATTATTTCCTTTGCTGTTTTCCCTGATTCTACCGACACCGCATTTTAATTTAAATTATCGTTATGTTTAAATATCAATTTTATTATGTCCTTTTTTCATTCCTCTCTTTTATGATTGCGTCGATATCGCATCTAGATTTCCTATCTTATTTTTTTATATTTTTTAATTATTATATATATAATCATTCAGATCACCGTATAGTATTCTATATACTTTCTCACGAATACTTAAAAATTTTAAATAGTTTTCATATTGAAAAAGAATTGTAAATTAGTAACATTTCAATGTCATAATTAACATATATTCGTTATTAATACTTTGATATTAAAAACCAATAAAGATTCAAGTTAAAATTAATGACATATTATACATAGAACGAAAGCTACAAGCCTTCCACGTTATCTGATGTCAATAAAAAAAAATATAGTCTCTTGTGTTATATAAAAATCCTATGCGTTTCTCTCTTTCACCCATAGCAAACGAAACATCTGAAACATAAAATGATTTTACAACGTATTTATATATAATACGTATATTCCAAATCGTTTAAAGTTGCCTACATGATTATCGGAGGGGATAAATTCTATTAATTTCGAATATTATTCTTGTTATACTTACACCACTTCTAGGAAATTTTATTCTAATCGCATGTGCGTGCACATACACGTCTAAATCTAACATGAGATTTATTTGAACAGAATGAAAGTTATTAAGACATTATTTAATTAATATTTCTAGCTAGTAATGACATCTCAAATGAATAATGTTTATTCAGAAGCTCAGATATGCATATCACTTGCATAGGAAGAAAACTGCACACACGTATAGGTGACGCGAAATAAATGTCATATTCTTAATGTTATTGTTTCACCTTCCGACGCTCGAAGGATTTTACTTGCCATGGAATGCATAGCATATACAATATGATAAACATTATATGGAAAGTAAAACACCAGTGCCCAGGTCTAACCACGAGGAGGTAACCGCTACTGAAGACCCAAGAGAGATGTGAAAATCTTTAAGATTGCAACATTCGAACAAGATATCTAACGAAGAACTTTTTTTAAAAATAATTGTAAATAGCATCTGCCTAAGGGTAAGAATTGAAACAAATTAAGAATAATTATCGATATAATAGAAGAAAGTGTGAGTACAAAATGACTAAATGAAAACGGGGAGCGAATTCGAATGGAATTGAAATAACAACGATGATTAAAATTAAATTTAAAAACATATTGAATAAAAAGATAGTGAAATTCGTTTGTATTTTGAATTACGTTAGAAAGAATATTATGTATAAACCAATGTATACGTGTTAGAACATTTTTAAATATAAGAAGGGTGCATAAGAGTAGTAGACATGTGCTAAATAATAGTTAAATTATTATAGGAAATTAGTATTATAATTGAAATGTAATAAATATAAGTTATGCGTACCTTTATCCTTGAAATCCTTTGTTAGACTGGCTCGATATTATCTATGACAATTTTAATTTCAAAAGTTGTTTACATGATTATCGGAGGGGATTAATTCTATTAATCTCGAATATTATTCTCGTTACACATGCGCTATTCGTAGAAGATCTTATTCTCAGAGCATGTGCGTGCATACACGTCTTATTCTAACAGAATATTTATCCGAAATAAATGAAAGTAATTAATACATTTTGTAATTAATAATTTGGCCCAGTAACGACATCCCGATCGTAGAATTTATCTAAAATCGTATAAAATAAAAATATATAGAAATTATTTTATGTTTAAAGTTAAAAAGTATGTAATGTTTTAACCAAAGTATACGTGTTAGTATAATCTGAAAAATAAGTAAGGTGCATTAGAGTAGTAGACATATGCTAAATAATTATTAAACTATCATAGAAAATGAGCATTATAATTTAAATGTAATAAATATGTAAACGTTTTAACTTTGTCCACTCTATTGTTCATTTCTGAGGAGGAAATGAAGGTTTGTATGCAATAGCGCCTGTGCAATAGTGTGAGTATGTACGGATGTTTATTTAGGATATCGATATCTTTAGATAAAAGTTTAAAGAACATAGGCGATATGCGTAGAGTTTGAGAGAAGCCGATTCTCCTTTGTTGGATGAAAATAATATAAAGATAGTCGATCAGTATAGTGAAAGGGGGGTGGTTACACGTGTCAATCAAACAGAAGATATATCTGAAAGAAGTAAAAGTTACGAAAACATTTTTTTATATACATTTTGGCTCAGTAACGACATCTGATTCGTAGCATTTGTCCAAAAACATATGAAATAAAAAGATATCGAAATTATTTTATATCTTGAATAACGTTAGAAAGAATTTAATATTTAAACTGATGTATACGTGTTAGAACATTCTTAAAATTAAGAAGGGTGCATTAGAGTAGTAGACATACGCTAAATAGTTGTTAATTAATCAAAAGAATTGAATATTTTAATTTAAATGTAATAAGTATAAGTTATGCATACCTTCCTCTACGAAATCCATTGTTAGACTGGTTTGAAATAAGCTATTAAAGTTTTTTTTATCGATAGTTGTTTATATGTTTATCGGAGGGGATTAATTCTATTCATTTCGAATATTATTCTCGTTATACTTACACCACATCTAAGAAATCTTATTCTATGTGTATGTGCGTGTCTACACGTCTAAATTAAACAGAAGATTTATCTGAAAAGAATAAAAATTATTAAGACATTTTTTAATTAATATTTCAATGCAGTAACGACATCCAGTTTATATTAATTATCTAAAAAGATATAAAATAAAAAGATATAGAAATTATTTTACATTCAAAGTAAGTTTAAAAGTATGTAATGCTTGAACCAATATATATGTGTTAGTACAATTTAAAAAATAAGTAGAATGCATTGGAGTAATGGACATAAGCTAAATAATTGTTAAATAATCATAGGAAATTAGTATTATAATTTAAATGTAATAAGTATAAGTTATGCGTACCTTCCTCCTCGAAGTCCACTGTTAGACTGGCTCGAAGTAAGCTATTAAAGTTTTTTTTTCGAAAGTTGTTTATATGTTTATCGGAGGGGATTAATTCTTTTAATTTCGAATATTATTTTCGTTATACTTACACCACTTGTAAGAAATCTTATTCTAAGCGCATGTGCGTGCACATACACGCTTAAATCTAACAGAAGATTAATCTGAAAAGAATGAAAACTATCACAGAATTTTGTATTTATACTTCGGTCCAGTAACGGATGTCTTTACTTGCCCGAAATATTAATTAAAAAATGTCTTAATAACTTTCGTTCTTTGCAAAAAAATCTTTTGTTAGATATATAGACGTTTATTCAAGCACATGCGCATAGAATAAGATTTCTAGCAAGTGGTGTAAGTATAACGAGAATAACATTCGAAATGAATAGAATTATTCCCTACCGATAAACATGTAAACAACTTTCGAAAAAAAAACTTTAATAGCTTATTTCGAGCCAGTCCAACAGTCGATTTCAAGGATAAAGGTACGCAAAACTTATACTTATTACATTTCAATTATAATATTCATTTTCTATGATAATTTAATAATTATTTAGCATATGTCTACTAGTCTAATGCACCCCCCTACTTATTTATGAGAATATTGTAACACGTAAACTTTCTAAATCTTTGTAAAAATCGTTGCATCAAGCTTTTAAAAGTGTATTTATATTTAAAGTGTGTAGAAACGTGGGGTC
>JACGTP010001008.1:3883-14363 GCA_023678845.1 Mischocyttarus mexicanus
TTAAGTACAAGCGAATCGTACCCTGCTAACCCAGTAACCGTATCGAGTTATTCTTCTCGATCTTTTAACCATCTCAAAAGTTTCATAAAAAAAATAAAACAACAAATAGTTATTGTCTAATTTAATCGTATCGATAATGACAGAAACTTCAAATGGTGGAAAAGAAATGTCGAATTTTCCCATTGAATTGTGGCTAAAAGTCCGACATTTCTTTTCCACCAATTCAATATAAATATTAGGGCGATAATGGCAGAAATTTCAAATACAAGAAATGTACATTTGTAAATATATTTGGTTGGTGGAAAAAAAATGTCGTCATTTTCCGTTGAGTTGTGGCTAAAAGTCCGACATTATTTTTCCACCAACCTAATATATATATATATTAGTAGTTATAGTTACATATTTTATATTACAGATGCAATCAATTTTTTATCATAATAGCAGCGGAAATCAAGCATTTACGGGTAATCTTAAAAGAAAGGAAGTACATCGTGCCATTACTTTGCATCCTATAAAAAGTTCTCCATACATGTACAGACTTCATAATTATATGAGGGTTTGTATTACATTACAAATGATAAACTTTTTACAACTACGAGATAATTAAAAATACTTATTTATTTTTCTTTTTTGTTCTAGGGACTAAAAATACAAGATTTGCAACAAGAAAAGATAAAATTGCAAAGAGATATCTATTCGATGGGAAAAGAATTGAATATAAATCTTGATCAATTGAAAAATTATCAAATGGCTTCTGATTTACCACTTTTCCCTGTTAATCCTTATTCTGAGGATTATCCTGGCGACACGGAGATATTAGGTAAATTTGTTATTCTATTTATTATCCTAGATTTTAAATAAAAAACAAAATATTTTTAACGATGGAAATTTGTCAAAAATTCTCATTTAGGGATTGTTTAATAATAAAAAATAGTTGAAGAATATACCGAGAAATATAAATATAAAAATATAATAAATATACAAATATATTAAATATAAATATAATAAAAATAAAAATATAATAAATATACAAATATAATAAATATACAAATATAATAAATATAAATATATATATATATACAAATATAATAAATATAAAAATATAATAAATATAAATATAAAAATATAATAAATATAAATATAATAAAAATAAAAATATAATAAATGTAAATATAATAAAAATAAAAATATAATAAATATAAAAATATAATAAATATAAATATAAAAATATAAATATAAAAATATAATAAATATAAATATAAATATAGAAATAAAAATATAATAAAAATAAAAATATAATAAAAATTCCTTGTTTCTTTTTTCTCGATAAAATAAATCACATGGTGATTAAATCACCTGGTAATATAAATTATAAATATATAAATATATAGAATTATTGATATATTTAATATTCGGTCCACGGATATTGAATCTTTAGTAAAGTCATTGCTTTAAAACAGCCTTGAAAGCGTTCTTTAACCAGACAGATATCTGTAATTCAATTAAGTCAATCATTTCAAGAACGATTGTATTTCATCACGCACACGTACACATTATTAATAGATCCACTTTGCATGATTACTCTATGCAAACTGATTGTTAGTCTTGACGCTATTTAGAAAGAAAGGAGATACGACACGGTTTCTTGTCACAGTTTATCTAATCAAAAGAAATCTAATCTTCGATTATTGTTTTCTTCTTTATTACCCAATTTTTATTTTAATTACAATTTATTTAGATTATCCCCTACAACTTGTTTCTTCTTCTTCTCTTTTTTACACACACACACACACATACTCACACACACATATATATAATAATAATAATTTTAATTTATACTTTAACGGTATCAATTAAACATTCTCAATGAAATAAAACAACAAATTAAGAAAAGAATTTATTTTAGCTTTAATATTAACTGCATTTTTATTCCATTAATATTATTTCCAATTTCTTCAGGTCCTGGTCTAAAAGACCACCACCTCTTTGAAACGTTACAAGATTAAACAAAACATAATATATTCGTCAAATTATCAGCATCTTAAATTCAATGACGGAAACGGGTGAATGAATGAATGAATGAATGAATGTAAGAAACTTAATTCAACGTAAAAAATCACATGAATTATACAATAGTAAGAATATTATTAATAGTCAGTCATAAAATCGAGTCGATTAAGATGGGCAGGTCACGTGAAGCTTTATCCTACTGCATATAAAATACGAATTGATAAAACCTACTGGTGGTGGTGGAGAAGGGGATAGGGGCAGGGAGGAGGAGGGGAAATACCACTGGGTTAGACCAAGACGTAGGTAGGGTAGATAATATTAGAATAAATCTTAACGAAATAGAGAGTACGAAGGTCACGAATGTAAAAGACCATGCTCAAGGACGAGAACCATTTCTGATAATGAACTTTCGAATATCCAATACTATTTAATAATAATAATAATAATATTTTAAATTATAAAACGTACAGGTATATGTACTGAACGATGAGTAAAACTGTGAACACAGTTTAAAGATTATTTTGAATACAAATTAACGTATTTGAAAATTTTAATAATATGGGCTTGGTGGAAAAAAAATGTCGGATTTTTTCATTGAATTGTGGGACCAAAAAGTTTGACTTTTTTTGAATATAATATAAAAAGATTTTTTTAAACAGTTATAGGAAAATTTATTCCACACACGAGCACACACACACACACACACAATAATTTGGATAATATTGATTTTTATATTTAATCTAATTGATGATTGTACAACGTCGTGTATTTGAATAAATGTGAACATTTAAATAATAATTTTATATAAGTCCTGTGTGTGTATGTGTGTGTGTGTGTGTGTTTGTATGACACATTATAAAGAAAAAAAAAATAGAATTTTCTTTTAATATGATTACAGGTGTTCCAATTGGACTTCGTACCTATAAACCAACCATAAGCAACGAAGTTATCCCTTGGGATTTTATTTCTAAATCGGAATATAGTTTAACCGATTTCAATCCTAGAAGACGAATACACAGTGACATCAAAGAGGCTTTAGATGATAATATTAGAGAAGTAATGGTTAAAATAAATGCCTGCTCAAGACAACGTGGTAGAGTTGTCGACGAAAGATCTGCTCTTTATGGTTACAGAAGAATCAATTCTTATGGTGCTGATACAATTTTAGATTTATTATTGGTTTATCGTAAATTTAGAGGAAAAAAACTCACCATGCCTGTTAGAAGACATATTTATCTTCATCAACATTTTACTGGTATTCAATGTTTATTCATTTATTTATTTATTTTTGTTTAATTTATTAGATTAGTGAAAAACAAAATTTACGTTCAGAACTTTTAATACTTCCATGTCCATTATTTATAGGACCATTATTTTTTTTTTGTTTATAGGATTAGAAATACGAGAAATAATAAACGAGGAAGAGTTTAAAGAAGATAATCGAGAAAGTGATAAAAGATTTTTGAAACATTTACTACCATCCAGATTATTGGATTTTAATTTCAATAGTAATAGAAATAATGTCGTTGGGATTGAAGAAAAATCATGGATAAATTTTATATTACCATTGTCAGGACGTTATGAGATATTTCAAAGATTTTTACAAAATTACGAAGAAGTATGTTTAAAGAAGACCAATGAAAGAACAAAATTGTTGATAATATTGTACAAGCATAAAATCGAGGATACTCTAAACAAAACAATGAATTTAATCGAACAATTAAAATACAAATATCGGGATGCTCAGATCGAAGTTATTTTAGGAAGTGGAGAAGAATTTTCAAGAGCAAATGCACTTCACGAAGCTGTTAATAAAATGAACGACAACGATTTATTATTTTTCATCGACGTTGATATTATTTTTACGAATTTAGCATTAAATCGTATTAGATTGAATACTTTAATAAATAAACAAATATATTTTCCAGTAGTATTTAGCGAATACGATCCTAAAATCGTTTACGATGACAATTTACAAATGAAACATGACAAATATGTTATTAATGAAATTTCTGGTTATTGGAGACAATTTGGTTTTGGTATAGTTTCTTTATATAAAATAGATTACAATACAGTTGGTGGATTTGATTTATCGATACGAGGTTGGGGTAAAGAAGATGTATTGTTTTATGATAAAGTTGTTAAATCAAAGATTAAGATTTTTCGTGCTGCCGATATAAATTTGATACACGTTTACCATGACGTTGAATGTGGCAAAGAACTTTCCGATACACAATTATCAATGTGTATGGGTACTAAGGCTGACACTTATGCAAGTCCTGATACACTCGCTAAAATTATTTATAATAATCCTAAATACTTAAAATTTGCCAAGGAAAGAAGATTTCAATTAACGAAGGCTGGATCTTGATAATAATAATAACAATAATAATAATAATAATAACAATAACAATAATAATAATAATAATAATATAAGCCAAATGTAACAAAATAATAATAATAATATTAATAATAATAATAATAATATAGATAAATATATAATTTATTTATATTATTTTAAGATTGTATTTTTTTGTTCACTGTTTTAAGTGTACACACATACACACACACACATACACACAAATATACACATACACACTTATGTGTTACTTTTAATTTACGCCAAATATAACTTGTATTTCCCCAGTTAACATAAAACTTTAATATGACGTCATATTAATGTCATATTAACGTCACATTAACGTTTTGTGTCATATTAATGTCATATTAACGTCATATTAACGTTTTGTGTTAACTGGGTCTATATGTTATTACATTTACATTTAAATGCCATTATTAATGATATAATAATTATCTAATCTTCGAAGTTATTTTTATACCTATACATATAAAACAGAATGATAAAATTTTGTTATACGATTAGAGTATAATGTTCATTAAAAACATAAGGTATAATAGTTAATAAAAGTTAAAAAAAAAAACTCTGAACGAATAAAAATAATCGTAAATTATGAAGATAAGTAAATAGTGATATTCCATCCATAGAATTATCGATGATATCTTACATACAAAACAGAGTAATATCTAATGAGTTAGAAAATTATGAAGACAATGTATATGACGATAATACTCGTGACACTGACGTTTAAATGCACATGAACGTGTTGATCGCTTTATGAATGCATTCATTGTATTTTTTTTTTCTTTTTTTCTACGAGTAATTGTGATATTATTATGCTTTTATTTTATAATTATAATTATTAATAATTATCATCATCATAATTATATAATATTATATTAATTTACAATAAAATATTATCAAAATTATTGTATTAAAAACAAAAAACAGAAGACAATAAAAGTTCATTAATATTTTTAAAATAAATCTACAATGCTTAAATAAATTGATATTAATTAAAATGTAACTTTTGGTATTTCGTTAATTTTCTCATGGTTTGTCAGAAAAGAATAGTACTTGTTCTGAAGATTGTCAAAATTAAATCAATTCATGGATTGTCTCCAAAGACAAACCCCCTGACACAACCCTGACACAACCCAGACCAAAAAATGGGGAAAAAAATAGTAGCAAGCAATTGACAATATTTTCATTAATGTATCATTTATATTATCATATAAAATTAAATCATTATTTATATCTCAAAAAACGTTAAGAATTAATTACAACTGCTAATACAAGAATAGGTATTTGAATTCTTATCAGGCATGTCACAGATATTTTTCATAATTAATTATTGATATAACTTTACCACATAGGAAGAAACACCCTGAATAATATCCAGTTATTAAATGTCATACCTTTAAATGCAATTTATAACTCATAATGTTTATCTTTTTTTTTCTCTCACATTAAATACTTTCACAAGGTGTCTTGAAAATGTCGCAATCATTGAGAGACAACTGTTATAAGTCTGATCGTTGAAAAGGTATGATCAGCCACTCATCCGAATGTATCGTGAAAGTCGTCTTCGATGAACAAATATATAAAAAAAAAAGTTTCTCGAGTATTATACCAATCAATTTAACGAATTACATGTACATATATATATACCACATCAAAAAAAAAATCAATTACATAAAATACAACAAAATATACAATATTTTATCTATTTTCTTCATAAGAATGTTATACAATATTTTGTATTAATTATAACAATAATAATAATAATGGTATTAACAAAAAAATAAAAATACTATGAAATAACAGTAATGCTTGATTAAATATGTAAAATTATTTCATCAACCGTTGTAATACGATTCAATTATATACACATATATGTAAATGTGTATGGTATGTATATCCTTGATCAAGAACTTGTATATATTAAATAGTCAAATATGAAATGGAGCAAAAAATGCATATAATTGTATGCAAATTTGCTCCATTTCATATTTGACAGCCTAATATATACGCATATATATATGTGTACACATTTACATATAAATTTATTAATAGATTGTATAAATTTATATATGTCAATTCGCAAATTTTCCTCATTGAGTATCCGCCGATACTTGGAAATAATAAGTAAAGCTATTAAAAAATAGTAAGATAGATAAACGTGTAGGAATAATCGTTCTTTTCCAAGTATAAATTACGTTAAAAAGCTTATCGCTGAAACTCGAGGTTAGTATATATCGTTGTTAGTAAGACGTCATAGTGTGACATTCAAACCAGGAACATTAACGTCTGAATACCGGTCGGTGTTAGTTGACGACGTCGTCTTCCCACAGAGACAGACAAAAACGTTTACGGTTTTTTTAACAAGAAGAAAATATAAAAGTAAAGTAAACAAAGAAACAGAAATGATATACTTGTCGAGAAGAAAAATATCGACGATTACGTTAATCGTATTATTGTTATCATCATTTGGAATATTAACAAAAGCTAAAATTCTTAGCGAATGCGAAGCAATGCGAGAATTGCAACGCGGTGGAATATCTCGAACATTTATAAGCAATTGGATTTGTTTAATGAAGAATGAAAGTGGTATGGATACTACCCTAATAACAGGACCCAAAGGTGCATCTAATTATTATTATGGTATATTTCAAATAAGTAGTGGTAAATGGTGTACTCGAGGTAGAGTTGGTGGTATTTGTAACAAACGTTGCGAGGATTTTGCCAATGACGATATACAAGATGATATTGTTTGTGCTAAAAAGATTTCAAACATAGATGGTTTTAAAGCTTGGAACGAGTGGACCAAGAAATGTAAAAACAAACCATTACCGAATATTGGAAAATGCACTAGGAGACGATCTGTTTCGTAAAAATCCAAAATTGTTAAAAAAAAAAAATCAAAAAAAAGTACAAAATATTTAACTTTTTTCTCTTTTTTTTCTCTACGAATTATCGTTCGATCAAAAAACAAATAATGTATATTGTAAATTATTATTATTATTTTTATGTATATTATATACTAGAAAGAGTATGTGTGTGTGTGTGTGTGTATGTGTGTGTGAATATTAATTAACTTTACAAAGAAAATAACATTTCAAATGGAAAATTATTCTCTTATAAATAATATATTGAAAATAATCATTAACAGAAACATACTCTTATGTAAAAAATATTTTCCTTCGTTTAAATATCGAAGTTAAGACGATCGTGTTCTTATCTATTATGTTATTTTTTCTTAAAACAGAAAAATGTAGATAACATTATTTACATTTCACAATACTTCTTGGAAGATTCTAAATCCTATTACTGGAAATGAAGATTATTATAATTACACTTATAACAGTAACGTTATAAATCTAATTGTATGATAAACATTTATAATATTATCTGGAGATAAAGAATATTCATATATGATTAAGTTAAGAAAAATATTTAGTTGATATTATTAGATCTTGTAAAGTATCTCTAATTTCCAATATTTTCCTTTTAGATAAGAAAGAATAAAAGGAAAAAAAATACAGTTTGATTGATTGTGTTTGAATTGTTGAAGGAGTATAGGAATATTATAATTTGTATATTTTCTTTAAGTTACTTGTAATACTGGTTAATTGTATAAGAAATTAATTATTTTAATTATTATTATTATAGTAATTAATAATTAATTATAATAATATTATTATTATATAATTATTATATAATATTATATAATTATATTATATATTATATTATATATTAATATATAATTATTATTATTATAATTAATAATTAATAATTAATTATAATAATAATTATAATAAAATATAATAATATTATAAAATAATAATAATATTAATAATAATATTAATAATAATATATAATTATTATTCGTTTAATTATAATTTCAAAGAAAATGAATTTTGATCATAAATTACATAAGAAGTTGATTCTCTTCTACGAAAAGATGTACTCTAACACTTCTTTAAATATTAAACTCAAAGAATAACTTCTTTACTGTTTCTTCTTCTTCTTCTTATTTTTGGTAAAAAAAAAGATTATTTAGGTAGAGTAATATGAAAAGTTTAGTTAACAATCTATTTAAAATCAAAGTTCTGGCAAGTTATTTTTTTAAATATTTTTTGCATCGTCATTTAACAAACTTTACATATCGCTTATAAACATCTTACGTAACTATCACTACAACGTATTATCATCGTTCATCGTTCTACACGTACACACACCTACACAGAGATAGAAACGTAGATCTTCTTAAATAATATGAATTGAAATCTATTGGATTTGGGACAATAATTACGCAAGCACGTGTTGTTGCAACGTTTAAAGTAGACGTATTGTACGTGTTGGCAAGAAATTAAGATGGTTTAGAAATTTCTAAGGATTAGAATTACAAACTCGACCGTGACGAGAATACCAATTTTCTTTTTTATTCCTTCCCGATTTCTTTTTTTTTTTCTTTTTTTAGAACACTCGATGAGGTTTCATATTTTTTTTTTACACCTTTTATAAAAATATAAAATATAGAAGTTATTTGTAATGCAAATTACATGGACAAATGATATTTTTATTATTTAAAAAATCTTACTTAAATAGGGTTTCTGAAAATAATTCTTTTGAGATGATCATGACTGAACATGATTTTTAAAAAAATGATTTCAACAAGTTGAAGAACGAATTTACATTATTCAAAAACATAGAAAAAGGAAGACCAAATTTGCATAATTTTTCTACCCAAAAAAAAATTATTATTAATTAAAATAAATATTTTTACTTGTAAATATAATAAATAAAGTACATTAATGTTATTCTATAAATAATAAAAATTTTTTAATATATTAAATTTTAATTAAATTTCTTATTTCATTATTCAAAGAATGTAAAAAAATAGAAAAAGCACTGGAATTTTCAGAAACCCTAATACATAAATGATAAGGGGAAAAAAAAGGATTTGATTGTTCATAAAAAAAAAAATAAAAAAATAAAATTCCTCATTAAAATCTAAAATTAGGTTAAAACTTATAAAAGGCTACCTTTCGAAACAAACATTCTCTGTGTTAGCTGTCCAAAGAGATGTATGTTTGGTCGTTCGTATATAGTCGAGGACTACTGTAGGTATATTATATACAAGAGTTGCAAACACAGACGCCTTTCACTACCGGAAGTTAACAGTTGAGAGACAAACGCGCGTGAGAGCGACCCAGGTCATCACCCCCTTTTCTAGAAACCATTAAATATAAAAACTAATCTTCTCATTCACTAATGCAAAGATGCCATATTTAAACTACCGTATATTCATATTGATCAATTATTTAAACACAAGGATAAAAACTTATACATCTAAAGTATAATTAATTAATCATTCGATCAAAAACTTCGTTTATTTTTATTACACTCATTTATTTCAATAGATAAAAATAGAAAAATGGATTTATTTCAGATTAACGAGGTATCATTTGTTATTACAAATATTCTATGATTAATATAATTACTTTTTTATTGATTTATTAATTTATTGATAAGAAATATTTTAATCATTTAGAAGCTAATGCTTAATTCAATGTAGAGATACAAATATAAAAATTGAATATTTTGTAATAAATTGGTATTGAAAATTTGTCACAAAACAATATGTTTATTCCCTTCTCTTCCCTTCTTACCCTGAAAAGTGCAAATAAATACTTAAATATTTATTGAAATAATAATACTAGAAAATTTAAGACTTTTAACTTGTATTTTTTATGAGCTGAATAAAGCAATGAATAAAAAAATTACTAAAAAATAAATACAATATTATATTATTTATTCTATTAAAAAGAAAGTTTACCAAAAATCAGAAAATATCACAAAAAAAATTGATTTAATCCTAATTACTTTCTAGATTACACATAAATATATAATAATAATAATAATTATAATATATTTTTTAAATAAATGAATAAATATAATTACAGTTGTTATTTGTCTCTGATTAATTTAATCTGCTATCATCACATTGGGATACCAAGCCTTCACTATTCGAGTCATAAAGAAAAAATTAATTTAACCTGAATTACTTTCTAGATTACACATAAATATATAATAATAATAATAATA
>JACGTP010001009.1:0-14354 GCA_023678845.1 Mischocyttarus mexicanus
TACAAGATCTAATAGGTAATCGTAACGTTGTAGAATTTTTTAAACCGTACATGGTATGATACGCGTTCATAATTCACACGAATAACTTTCGTTGCATCCGTAGAACTGAAAAAGAATTTTTAAATATGATCAAGTGTCAGATTTATTTCACAATGATGCGTAATCAATTACATCTCGGCTAATTACTCCTCTATTCTTTTGATTTATTTTTCAAACACTCGAGTATTTTTTTTTCCTTTCTAATATACAAACGCGTCTCGACTTTTTCAATGTACAATACATTTATATATGTGTATATATATATTTAAATTTATTTTTCTTTTTATTAATCGAGAATAAAAATGAAAGATAAGTGTTTTTGTATTTCGTTAGAAAAATATAAAGAATAAAAATAGAGAGAAAATGAGATAAAGATTGAGAGGTCAGACTTAATGGAAACTGGTATCTACTGTTGTCGAGAACGTTCAGGTCGATATTAAATGTGTTTTAACGTGAGTTTAGCTCGAATAAAAGAAAGAAGGATCCTCTCCGTGTCCTTTCAATTCCCTTTCTGTATAACCTGTCACATATATATATTTTTTTTATTTCATTTTTATCCAGTTGTTGAACGCGATGAAGAATGAAAAATAAATGTAGGAAAAGAGAAAGAGAGAGAGAGAGAGAGAAAGAGAGATAGTAAAACAGGCTTTTTTCGTATTGAAAGGATTTCTTTTTTTAACCAATGAGAGATATTCTTTTCTTATATTCAATTGATTTTTCTAATATTTCTTTGACAATTGTTGCAAAATAATCAGTCATATTTAATATTCACCAGTTTAACGTTCTCTCCCTCGAATGAATTTCAACGATTTATCCATTTATATGTGTATTAGTATAAATCTATTTGACGCGTATGTGTGTGTGTGTGGTATAAAAAAAAATATCTGTTAGTTCTAACTCGAAGGCAAAGTATACGTGAAAGGTACACGTCGACGTAATTAATCTATCGGATAGATGAATTTAGATGGTCGGAACAAAGACACACGCACACACTCTTGTCGTGTCTTGCAATGTAAATGGACAAATAAAAAAGAGAAATAAAAATATTCGAGTAAGTTAACGTGTATATGTGAACAGGCACAAGTGTATGTTTTGCGTGTATGAGAAAACCAGTTTTTCGATTTTAAACCGTAATAAGGTAAGAGATTTATTTATATTATATATTGTTATAATAAAATTAACGTTCATTTTATAATGATATATATACACGCATATACACATACATACACATATATATAATAATAATAAAATTTAATAACTATAATATACATAATAATACTGATTAATAAATTTTTGTCTCAAGTGATATAATAACTGCACACACACACACACAGACACACACACACGCGCGAGTTTAAATTAAAAATAGAATAAAATAAATGAATAAATGAACCAGACGCGTGAATATATTAAATATATTAAAAACAAGACCCTAACGAACAGGATGAATGATGTTCCAATGGAATGTTAATAAAGGTTAAGGACTCGAGTTCGATACCCTGTTCAAGAAAGAAAGAAAGAAAGGAAGAAAAAAATAAAAAAAGAAAGAAAAAAGAGGGGAGATCAGGTGAAAGACAGGTCGAAGTAGAAATAAATAAAATGACAAGGAAAAATATTCATGCGAAATCGTCGTCGTTGTCGTCGTAGTCGTCGTCATATTATTTGAATGTTTGTCGTTTATTGGCAGATTCTTATTTTTATCTTCTTTTTTTTTTCTTTTTCGGTGAAAGGATTCGAAAGGATCGTAAATAACGCAAATTTCTAAAATCGTTAATTCTAACGGTGAAATGATGTTCGACAATCGAATAAAAAGAAAATGAAATATAATAAAAATAACGATAAGAATTAAAAAAGAAAGAAAGAAAAAACGTATCTCTTTGTAAATAATGTTGAAAAAGAAAATAATAATAATAATAAAAAATTAAATGACAGATTTTCGTGTATAATATTGATTCGATTTAATCGATAAAAGAAGAAGAAGAAGAAGAAGAAGAAGAAAAAGTTGATTCTTAACGAAGTTTGAAACGATTAGTTCGTCGGGACAAACTAACGATTACTTTTCTATAGTTAAATGAACCGTAACGATTGTGATTAAATCTAAATAGAGAATATCCATGCATTAGGATATATATACGTGTGTGTTAGTTAGCAAGTTTAACACCTGGGTATCGTAGTCTAAAATTAGCGGAGGCATTTACGTTACTAAGTTTAATTAATCGATCTAAGAAGGAAATGCGAGATTGCAACTGATCGTTACATCAATGATAATTACTATGATAATAATATGAATAATTACGACACGATGATGACGACGACGACGACGATTATGATTATGATTAGTTGTGTCAATGAGAAAGTAATTGAAGAATATATGAAAATTTGAGGTATCTGATAAAACTATCGCGAGAATACTATACCCACGTATAACCGGTGATAAGTGAAAAATAGAAATAATGATAATGAAAGATAGATAGATAGAAAGAGATAGAATGAGAGACTAGACACGCGTGTCCTTGTGTCGTTAACACGATTAGACGTTACTCAACATCGTCTCGGTGTCGTTGTGCTTACATTAATCCATGGGTTAGTGTGTATAAGTGCAATCACTCTTGCAAAACTACCCGATCGATTCGATTCGATTCCACCTCCGTAAAAAGCATGAAAAACCACTCTCTTCCATGTAAAAAAAAAAAAGAAAAAAAAGAAAAATGAAAAGGATAAAAGAATGCAAAGGGGTGTAGGGGTGGTAGGTATATTTGATTTTACTGTCAAATAGCTTTTCGATATATTCATTTTAATCTACGAATAATATCGTGAATCAGCTGATTGTGAATGAATGAAAAATAAAGAAAGAGATAGATAGAAATACCTTCGTCATAAAATTTTAGTGAAACTAATTGCTCTTGCGAAACCAAACCTTTTTTTTTTTTCTCTCTCTCTCTCTCATTTCTTTTTCAGCCAATTTTTTTTTTGTCTCCAAATCAAATTCTTCGTCGGGATCCTTAATGAAAAAGACCTTGGATCCTTTTCCTTTCTTTTTTTATACGATATTGATCAATTCGAAATATTTAATCTTTCATAATTTTGTAAAAGTGATATTCTCGTTTCTTTCTTTCTAAAATAACGATATTCTTTTAAATTGTATATAAAACAATTTTAAAATAATATTTATTTGAGATTTTTATCATAATTGCGTATGAGATAGTATAATAAAAGATAATAATAGATAGAGTAGAATCAGGAAATGGATAAGTTAAGAATATGAGGAAAGTTCAACGATGATCTTTTACATCACTCGAAACGTTAAGCAGCTAATCTGTGTAGTTAATCTTTGCGTTGAAAGAAAGAAAGATAGAAAGATAGAAAGATAGAAAGAAAGAGATAGAGAAGATAGAAAGAGACAGGTTGATGTTGTCTGTGTGACACGCGAGTAGCGAGTGCAGTAACCAATGAATGAGCTGGAGAGTGAGTCGTGGTGCAAGGACGTGAAGTCTCATAGAATCAATTCTCTCTCTCTCTCTCTTTCTAACTTTTTTCTCTTTCTCTATTTCTCACACTCAAATACACTAATACAACCACCACACATAGAGACACATTTCCCCACTTAATAAGAAATTAAGCTGATCGTGTGTATGCCTTTTACTCTCGACCCATATCACGCCTACTGTCCTCGCTATTTATTGTTTTTCCCTTCTTCTTGTTTATATTTGTTTATTAAATATATTTCATATGAAAAAAAGAAAACAATTATTCCGTTCTTTAGTAGAAAACCTTTTTCTTTTTTTTTGCGATATAATTTTTTATCATATAAATATGGATAAAGGTGATATGCGCGTTGCACATTGGCAACGTTATAAAAATATTATTGAAAAATTAACAAACAAAAGATGTAACGGAAATTTATAAGTAAGCGTATATTTTAATACTTAAAAATATTTATTCGTACATCCTATTTAATTTATACATACACATATATATAAAAAGAAAAATAATTTGATATAAAAATGACTATCTATGATTAACAAATAAAACTAACCGGATTTACACGATGTATTAGAAATAGAAAAAGAAAGAAATGTTAAATAATGATTAAAAATACAAAAATATTAAATATATAAATATTTGATAAATTATATTACTTACGTCATATATGGAATGAATACGATCTAACACGCGAATCATAAATTATATCAAATAAATAATATTAATATAATACGTAGTTACGTAGAAATAGAAAAATACCTGATCGGCTCATTATTAAATGAAGATAAAGATGTTCAGGTGCACCATATCGAACGAATGATCGGACAGGTAAATAAAACCCTTAAGATTGTGTTAAAACAGAAGGTGTAAACGTACAGCTTAAGGCACTATTTAAGTACTCTCAACGTGACATGGTTGGCGGTTTGGTATTTAGGAAAGGCCAGCCGACCAATGTCACAACCCGTTTGAAAGGCGCTAGAAACTATAAGGCACAGGTGAACACATAAGACTGATCAACGTTTATCTCTCTCTCTCTCTCTCTCTATTTCATTCTTTCTTTTATTCTCATCTATCTATATATCGTTTACCGATCTCTTAGATCAACGACGACAAAGGTTGACGCGTTGCGATAGGAATGATTGTCCGGTGGTGATCAAGGACCATAGTAAATATCGATCGATGGTCGCACTTATAATGACGTGAAAGTACGAAGGAAATAAACATTATTATATTTCTAATATTTTTTCTTATTTTTTTATCATTGTACCAATGCCTTTACAATCTCGTATCTCATTCTCACGGTTAAACAATAATAATACGATTAATTCTAACGAAACATATACGTTTGATGATATCGATGGATAGGAGGGGTTCGGGAAAGTATTTTCGTAATTTTCACGATAGCTGATTATTAATATTACGTTACTCCGATGATATTTAAATCTCATCTGCCAATATTCGTTTACTTTCGAAAACTGACGTATCGTGGAATAATTAGAAGCGAAAAAACAACGTTACGATATTTGTTCATTCGGTTAAAAATTATCACGTATTTTAAATGAATATTAACGATGAATATTATTTCTTTTTTTTTGTATAAAAAGTCAATAAGACATATTATTATACTTAATGGATACTTTAAACGCGTATTATTCTCAAGTTAAAATATGAGACAAGAAGTATGCATTTAATCTTAAGCTATTGAATAATTTAATACAATCAACTATACGGGGAGCAACTATTTTTCAAAAGAAATGGAGATCTAGTTGGAAGATTGCAACAAAAGGATCGATTAAGACTGTAAAAAGAAGCAAAAAAAAAAAAGAAATAAAAAAAAAAAATACAAACTGTAGAAGTAGATAGGTAAGACAGTTAACCGCATTTCCCATGGATTATAAAATGCAATAGAATTCACCCTGAGAGAGTGAGTGACTAACTGAGTGAGTGAGTGAGTGAATGAGTGAGTGAGTGAGTTGAGAAACTTAACCAATCGAGAGATAGAGAACTCTTTTACCATTATTTCCATCTTTCTTTCTCATCAAGTTGGTCTTTGCGTTAGGAGGAGGTTTGAACCTTTGAAGGAAGGAAGGAAGGAAGGTTCGTAGTAAATCGGATGGTTTTTTGGTGATAACCGGTTATACCGGTTCTCTTATTCAGCCGAAACTATGAAGAAAAGGCCCGGGGCTCTTGGTGAACACGGTGCCCCCCTGAAGAGCGAAAGGTAACTTTTGTTTCGACGAGGTCACGTCTTCCTATGGCGAAGGAAAGACACTCTCGTTACGACAGAACAACGTTCGAGCCAGTCGTCTTACGTTTAAGGTTTAATCTCCTCGATATGTATAAATGTATGCATGTATATATATATAAATATATATGTGTGTTTTGTGTGATGTATCTATCTCTCTCTGTCCTCTGTCTCTTTCTAATAGTTTTTTTTACGAGACCATAATTCTTGATTTTCTTCTAAGACCCCCCTCCTCTCGACCCCTTTTTTCACGATCCACGAAATACTGGTTCTACTTATGGGTGTTGTTTCTTTTGTTAACGTAGAATAATACCATGTGTGCATACATGTATTGCAGAATAAGGTTTATATATGCAACTGCACGATGAAGTATATTACAGTTATATTTTATTTGATATATTTCAAAATAAAAATAGTTTATTTTAATGTAAGACCACCATGTATATTAATATTGTACAAGAAGATAAGATTTTTAGTAAGGAGTTACAATAACGATCGTAGCTGTAAGGATGTTTATTGGTAAGAATGGTGTTTGTGGAATTTGGAAAATGAGGTTGACGAGTTAGGTCGGTAAAGCTTTCATCGAGAAAATCATCGTCAATCGTCTTCTTCTTCTTCTTCTTCTTGATCGGCATAGCAATCGTGATATCGCGTGTGGTATTATAACGACGCCTTAAGGAAACTAGGACACCGTAGAAATTGCGAAGTTGGGCCTTGGATTACGCGTAGGTGCAGGAAACACTTTTCCCCAGTTCTCTTTGCTTTTCACTTGGCTTTTATAAAGAAATCGTTTACTAAGAAAATTATTATCGAGTCCTATCAAATTGTTGTTACGTGGGTATCTAACGTAAACGAAAATTATTACCCTTTTCTATCCGATCAAACTTTTATTCTATTGAAAATAAAATTGTATAAATATATATCCTTTTTTTTAAATGATTTATTTATTCGCGATTAGGTTAACGTAATAAAAATAATCAACTTATTTGGATTTATAATAAATCTTTCTCATTATTGATATTTTTTAATATTTCAAATTAATTCGTTTGATTGATTATTTCACACGTTGAGCGCCATGTCACCTGAAATGGGTGACAGGTATGTTTGCTGATAAAATATAAAAAACGAAAATAAATTATATATACAGTCAACCCTCCTATAACGCGGTGAGTGCGTACCGCGTTATATGGAAACCGCGCTATAAGAAACTCGGATTTAACCGTACAAACCAGGCTAATTCGTAGCGCGTTCTATGGAAACAGTCTACCGCGTTGTATGGAAACCGCGCTATAAGAAACGCAGAATTAGTACAAATCACATTATTCGTACCGCGTTATATGAAGACCAATAAGGACAAGATAAATTATAAATTATTTTTATTGAATTGAAGAGTTTATATAAAGAAATGATACCAAAACTAAACTGAAAAACTGTTTTCCAACAAAAACAAGAAAGACTTTTGTAAAATTTAATCTTTCAACACTCATCCTCGCTGTCAGATAATATGAGTCCCCTTATAATTCAAATAGGCCCTAATGAACTAAACATAGACTAAACATTCTTAGGCTACGCGGAAGGAACTTATGGGATGCTGTTGACGGAAACCGCGCTGTAAGAGTATCGTGTTATAGGAGGGCTGTCGCATTTTCAGCTCCGCGTTATATGGAAACTGCGTTCTAAAAGTACCGCGTTATAGGAGGGTTGTCGCATTCTCAGCTCCGCGTTATATGGAAACCGCGTTCTGAGAGTACCGCGTTATAGGAGGGTTGACTGTATATAAATAAAGAAATAAATATTAAATAATACCGAGCAGGCAAGATGTGGTTTCAAATCGTTCGCAAAATATGACGAAAGTTTTGAAACACGAAGATACCTTTTTCTCTTTCCCACATCTCCTGTTTCGGTTCAATGTATGCTTAATTAATTAGCAAGTTGATAAAGGATTTTAATTAGGATTGTACCACTAAACGTATAGTTTAGTATCCAATGAGGAAGTACAGAGGAGGTCGATTATACCGCTTCTGATGACAACGTCGTCATTATCGTCCTTATTATTCCGTAAGCATTCTGAGTATTGCTCTGCTCCGAGTTTAATAACGTCTGCTACAGGATCACGCCCTTCTCCTTCATTTTCATCCCTATATATATATCTACATTCACACACACATATACATATATATATATATATATTTCACATAAATAGAGATTATACAAAGGTACAAGAGGATGATACCTGACAAAGATTAATTAAACTCTCAACTACAGTTTCTGCAGACAAAATGGCAGACTTCATTATCTTCTAGAACATCAATTTCTAATTAAATATATATAATATGTATATATATATATTCGATTCAATTAAATCTAATTAAATTAAATTAAATTCATTTAAATTCAATTCAATTGAATTAAATATATAAATAAACAAATAACATTTAATTTTAACTAAACACGTTATCTTTCCAATTAATCCTCCAATCTTTGCAAACAAATAAATTATAACAGTAACTAGATATTTTATTCCCAATAAAACACTCTAATCATTACGTAAAGACCTTCATAAGAAAAATATATATTTAAAAAAAAAGTAGACGAGACAGATTGCTATATCGAAATTTTTGAAAGGTACAATAAAACACATACACGCATAAATAAATATACAAAAAAGTAAGAAGGTGTTGGTAAGAAGGCTTACGTAACTCGAAGTGAGAGAACCTTTAAGGGAAATTTCCTTAAAGGGGTTCTGTTGTCGAACCAAAGGACGTTCTAAAGCCGAAGGGAGACGCGTGAGAGAAGTAAAAAAAATAGAGAAATAAAGAAAGAAAGAAAGGGGGGCGGGGAGGGGTATGATGATTATTAAAGGGACAGCTTGACCATGAAGCAGACACGCTATATGAATATGTGGAAAGGGTCAGACAAGGGGTGGCCCTTTTCCATTGTCCATCTTCCGACAAAGGATATGTATATTTATCTCTCTCTCTCTTTCTCTCTCTCTCTTTCTCTTTTTTTTTATTTCTTTATTTCTATGTCGAATTTTTGACCAAAGTACAACCGTCCGTCTGTAAGTCTCCCTATTTTTTTTCTTCTATCCCTTCCCATTAGTTCTAGGAGTCCTTAATTTCCAGATCACTCCGAGTCGAATTTTTCAACAGAATGCCGTTCTACTCCAACCCTTTTTTATTTATTATCGAACTACTATATTTTTAATCCAATGAAATAATAGGTTCTTTGAACGAAAGTAATTAAAAAACCATTGGATGATTGTATGATAATTTAAAAAAAAAGATTTATATAACAGTCACATACTGTATTATGATTTTGATAATTATATCGATTAGGAAATAATTATTTGTTAATTATTATTATTATTATTATTATTACTATTGTATCGTATTAACAAATCTGTATGGACAGTAAATAGAATAGAAACAGAAGAAAAAAAAATTTATAGGCAACCGGTAAACGAGTTTTTCTCTTACGGTCTAACGCGTTATCTTAGTATAACGTGTCCAATTCAATTAAACTAGTATGCAATTAACGGTCGAGATACTTTGCTGCTTTTTCTCTTTTTTCCTATTTTTTTTTTTTTTTTTTCAAGTATTTCGGTCAAAAGTCGTCCGCGGAGTTTCCGAACGGTGCCAGATATTTTTTCTTTTTTTTTTTTCGAAAGTATGTCATCTCCTACGAGATCGATTTAATTACCATAATCATTTTATCTAATCTTCAAATTTCGTATTAGTATATGCCTATAAATATATGATATTTATTATATAACAACTTCTAAACGAATCTTTATTAATCAATTACCTTCGATATATATATTTTTATTTTTCAAATCTATTCGACGTTTTGTATTTTATCGTATAATAAAAAATATAATTTAATATTAAAATTTTATATATATTTATATATATACATTATACTTTATCAGAATAAACGTTTACATATACGTCTATAAATTTTTGTTGATGAACGAACGAAAATAAACTTCTTCAAAAATATATATTTAATTTGTGAAAGTTATTCCGATAAACGAGAGAGAGAGAGAGACAGGTAGAGAGTACAAATTATCATCTAAAATTATATCTAACGTATAAATAAAAATTAAAAAAAAGAAAGAAGTCTATTTTCAGTTATATTCACCTTGCACAAAGGTATAACGACGGATTATCATCTTGAACGATTGTGTAACCGGACACATTAAACGTTTCAAGTAGAGAATCGTTATGATCCGTCGTCTTCTAAATAGACCTTGGCATTTGCCGTTAGATCATTCCCGAGGAAAGGCCTACAAACTACGATCGTAATACTTTTGCGGCTTTGCGACTTCTTTAGGAAATTGGGCACACACAACGGACGAAGACGATACCCAATAACCACCACCACTACTACTACTACTACTACCATTACCACTACCACCATTGCAAACACAACAAAATTTATCTCTGTCCGTTCGAAAGATGATGATCAAACATAGATAAGAAAAGAAAAATATATGGAAAGAAAGATAGAAAGAAAGAATAATTCGTGCGAAAAGAAAGAAATGATCTGTCAACGTTACCAATCACGCAACGCATCCAGTTTGTTTTATCTTCTCTTGGTTCTCCTATACATACCCTTCTTTCCACCATAAATCATCCACACTGTTATAACACAACTTTCTAATACCTTCTTATACTTGCTCCATCTTTTATTCTTAAGAGAATTTTAAATTATACAAACGCACGAGGCTTTCACTCCCACACACACACACACACACACACACACATATGTATATATATACACACGCACTCACATACGTAAGATACGTATAATATGTTCGATGTAATTTACGTTCTACACCCCTTACTCCAACCCCGTTCTTTCCTCATTACGAAGATATTATAAAAATAAAATCAATTTAACGAATACATTACGCGAGATATACGATTGTATTTAACGATGTGATTAAAAACGATAAAGGGAACAAAAATTTCGAAAGATATGATAATATTGTATTTAAGTATGCGTATGTGTGTGAGTACATATTTAAATAGTACCGAGTATAGTAATCGATCGAAAACTCGACACACAACTAACCGAGAAGACTCGATCTTGATATATATCGGTGATTATCAAAGCCGATGGGATCACGCGAGACCGTATGCGGGAAACCTTGTGAAAGTTACATCACCAAGGCTAACACAGCTATCATTACACGCATTAGATGTCCGCATAGACATTATTCTTAGGAACTACGCTCGATGCATCTCACAGATTCGCTTATGCATTCATATCTACATTTCTGTGTAATATGTGTGTTACTGTTCGTGATTTGAAAAAAAGAAAGAAATAAATAAATAAATAAATAAATAAAGAATGATAGAGAAGGAATACGTGTAGAAGGTGTCTCGTATTCTAATGAATTCGTTAAATAATTGTTTCAATTATTAGACCGAATCTAGAAATGTATTTTGTTGTTCTATCATGATAATCATTATTATCGTTTTAATGTAAATTAATGGGAATCAATTAAAATGGAGAGAGAAAAAAAAATATATACTTTATAGTCCTTTTTTTTTCCCTGATGAATATGGGTAATATAATTTGTTGATCGGTAGTTTAGATCGAAAATAAAAAACGTTAACACAAAATACGTTTATGTATATTTATTTATTTATATATGTATGTATGTATGTATATTTATTATTTCATGCAATACGTGTTCACGCATAAGTTCTACGAAGTGGAGTAAGAATGTGTATCGCTCGTCATTATGATACAGTAATTAGTAAGCATGATTCCTTATCTTTCTTGTACCGTTTATCGTTAACTTTCTACGCCGAGTAATATGTAATTTTCTATTTTTTCTTTCTTTCTTTATTCTAATCATTTTAATATGATTTTTCTTAATCTAATTTTTAGTAAACGTCGATAAGATAGAATCAATAAGTTTAGAATTATTAATAGAACGTTTAGCTAATCGTTAGAAATATTTTTTATGATGTGTAAAATAAGTTTGTAGAAAATTCGAGGTCAATTTTGTTAGAAACAGAAAAAAAAGAAAAAAAATAAGAGGAAGAGGAAAGTATAATAAAATGTTGGTGAAGTTCGTGTAGGAAGGACAACGTTAAAAGGAAGGTGCACGGTTTATGAAAGAGAGAAAGAGAAAGAGAGAGAAAGAGAGAGAGAGAGAGATATGAGAAGGAATGGACGTTTCTTATGCATAATTCATACACGTGCCTTCCACGTATATTTTCGTGTTTAAATATTTGAATACCTCGTTCGTTGCAATACTGAGAGAACGAGTTAGGAAAATATTCCTTCGCTTATTCACCCTGGACTTCCCAAGGAAAGAAAGAAAGAAAAAATGAATGAAAGAAAATAAGAAAGAATGAAAAGAAGGAAGAAATGAGTAAAATCTTTCGTTGTGAAGTAAAGAAAAGGATTGCCATCATAATTAAAATAAAAAAAAATATATATATGAATAATATATCAAAAATATATGAAAAGTAAGTAACCTGAAGTATGTTCTATAACACGTAATTTAATATACAGTAATTCCCCCTATAACGCGGTAGATTCGTTCCGCGTAATAGGAAAACGCGTTGTAGGAGTATTCTCAATTGACACAATGTGCAGAGGTACGAGAAATTATTTATGAACTGTTAACTGTCAAACTACAAATCATTATAAATTTCACAGTACAGAAATACATGGAAAATCCCCGCGTTATATGGGGGAAAACACGCGTTATACGAGGGACTGAAATCGCGTAGTATGAAAATGCGTTATAAGAGTACCGCGTTATAGGGGGGTTTACTGTATATTAAATTTATTAGTACCATATATAAACTTGAGGTCGTATTTTTGTGAAAGAAACTTAATTGTTTAGATGCAATATACGAAATTAACATAATATTAGGTGTACAAATAAGTTATCGCCGTTCAACAAAGTATGGCTTCATCATTAAATTATGGTTAAAATGGTCTGATGTAAAACGTCATATCGTAAAGTAAGACATCTCTCGACAACATAATCTTGGTATATTAGTGATTTTGTATTGTTATCGGATATTTTTTTTCCTTCGAAAATGTCGAGTTTTAGGCCGAATAAGCACCATTTGCGGGAACTTTTGATTCAATTATTTAATTTAAAGAAATCTGCATCTGATGCGCATCGATTGCTCGTAGAAGCATATGATGAGGCTTTCTTAGGTGAGAGAAGATGTCATGAATGGTTTTTAAAGTTCAAGAACGATGACTTTGACGTCAAAGACAAAGTACGTAACAGAAGGCCGAATGTGTACGAATTCGCGGAATTGGAAGCATTATTGGTTAAAGATTCATGCGAAATGCAAGAAAAACTTGCACTTATATTAGGAGTAACTCAGCAAGCAATTTTACATCATTTAAAATCATCAAATGCTTAATTTTTTAATAAGAACGGCGGAAATTTATTTGTACACCTAATACATAAACATATGTGATTGAAAAAAGAAAGAACTGAAAAAAAAAATTGTTAAAAAAAATATAATAAACATTTGAAGAATTGAAGGTAAAAAATGAATAAACTCTTCGATAAGATTTGTACACATTAGTTGGAATATTTGCGTGGGTAAGGTAGATGGGAACGATTAAATAGATAAAAACAAATATTTGATTTCTAATGGTTGCTTTTTCCATGCTTGTTAGAAAGAGATGATAATATAAAATCGGTGAGATCAACTTCGTCGTTTATGAGAATCCGTCGTGGATCGCTTTCAAACGATACGTACGCAATCGTTCGTTGCTCAACGAATAATAAGGTCGATTAGAAGCATGCGTCATTCATATAATCTCTCCCTCTCAACGAGAACCCATACTCTCGCGTTTATTATCAACTCTTGTGGTTGATCTTGCCTTCTAGAAATTATTTACAAAAGGATAATATATAAACTAACTTTATTTTTTATTATTATTTATATTTTTCATCTTTCTTCACAACTCTCTCTTTTTCCTTTTTATTTTTTGTTTGTTTGTCATTTCTTTACACACGAATCGTCATATTCGAGATAATGAAATATTTTCATAATCCTAATATTTTGTATCTTTTTCAATTTGATGATATTTAAATTCATCAAAGAATATCATATTTGTTCACGTATCTGGTGGTAATTATGACAATACTGAGAGAAATAAAATATTTATTGCATAATTTAAATAATATGAACGTTAAGATGAAACCGTTAAATAAATTTGTGCAAATTTGCTTTTTCTATTATATTTACAATTATTCAACTATCGTAATTACCGGACGCGTATACCATATGTGTCTTTATAAATAAATTATGTTCCGTGTTTTATTCCTTTTATAATTTATCCATATTAAAATTTCAAATCGCGTTACGCGTTAGAAAGATAAGCCAATTGTCTCTTTCCTCTATTCTTAATTTTTATATGATAAATTAAATAAAGACCCATCATCTATCTTCTTTCCTTCCATGTCACTTGAAAACACGTAGAAGAAATTAATAATTGAGCTTGAATATATATGTGAGTATAAATGGTGTGCATATGTGTGTGTGTGTGCGGAACGTTTCGTTATGGCTCCCATGGTACTTTTCCT
>JACGTP010001010.1:0-14349 GCA_023678845.1 Mischocyttarus mexicanus
ATTCGTATATTATACAGGATGTTTCAAAAATATTCCAATATTAATTCCTTAAAAGCTTTATCGTATTCTAGATAGATGCTTTTCAAAAAATTACAAATTCATCTTTATTGACGATGAATACTTTTTATCATTAATTCCAAAGAAACAAATGGAATAAAATGCTTAGCATCGTGTATTGTTTATAATGTAACGAATATTAAAAATTATATTCGGTGAGAACATATGAATCATTTACTGCACAAATCGATTAACACTCTACTTTTGGAAAAATCTTAAATCAAAGTGTCAAAGCACTTAGTGTTATCGTAACTTTTTATATTTATGATAACTTTCCTTAATAATTAAGATTAACACCATTAAAAGACCAGAATTTTTATAACCACTGAATAATAAATGATTTATTTCAGAAATCGCTTTAATTAACCCTGTACTCTAATGTAAATCGTTGACAATAATGCAATTGAAATGCACCAGCAAGCCATGAATGATAACCAAACTGTAAACGTGAAATTTAAATACTAAAATGGAATTTCATAAAAACAATATACATTATTTCATAGCATTCTTTCACTTTAATGTTTTATGGAGTTAATCAAATTGTGCAGTGAACGGCTCATATATGTTAATCTAATGAAAAATATTTCGCACTTGTGTAAAGTTCGTAGTTCTTAATTTAGTGAAATGTGAAAGGAGCGAGAAAGTTTAGATTTAGAAAAAGAGAAGAAGAATAAGAATAATAATAAGAAGAAGATATATAAAAAGACGAAATAAAGGTGGAAGGACTCGAGTGCGAATCCGAAGAGGGAGTAAAGCGCGAGGGTGGAGGGCAAAGGGACATTCCGCTTGTCGCGAGGAGTTCCGAGAGCACTCGCTCATGGCGACGCTACCATTAATAATGACTTTGATGCATAACGCGACCATGCTATTATTCAAGCCGCCGTCCGCGTTTCTCTTTCTCTCTCTCTTGGTCCGAGTTCTTCTCTTCCTGCGGACCTCCACACAACCCTCTTTTCCCTTTCTCCTTCTCTCTTTCCCCCTTCTTGGACTTGTCTCAGGATTTACGGCGCATTGTAGCGACGACGGGACGCGCCTGTCTTTCGCGGTTGGAGCTTCTTCGACGCCGCGAAAAATTCCTTTTATTCTCCTCTTTCCACTTTTATTTTTTTTATTTTTTATTTTTATTTCATCATTCAACGCTCTCCGGTAACTCTTTAGCGAAATCCTTTTTATTTGAACACACAACCACTGTATTTGTATATATGTAATGGTAATTTTTTCTATTTCTTTTAATAATCGGAGGAAAATCTAAATAAGAACGTAAATTGGGTTTTTTTGTAAAGAGTGAAAGAAACAACACTTAAAGGTCTTAATTCAGATTTGATTATCTTTCTACGGAAAGTATTATTTACTATACTCAATTCTCACTTATTAACAGTTTATTCGACCTAATCTTCAGAATCTTCTGAAGATAACGTGCCAAATCCAAGTTAAGAAAACCGAAGATATTAGTATACAAATGTAGCAATTTTCTTTATATTACATATATATAGGTATTTATGTTTAATATACAACCCATATAATTCGTGATTTATAATTTATAATTAAATTCGATAATTATTCGTTTGTAGGAAGAGAAAGATAGAGAAAGAGAGAGAGGTAATTCTATTTTCTTAAAATAAAACAGCTCATTTGAACAAACAGAAAGATTCGTCCTGTTTGCGGGTGAAACGTTACGAGTACTGAGGAGAACTTGCTGACGGGCTTTAATTAGCGACAGGGAAAGAGATTAGACGAAGTAGCAGGAGTAGCTAGTGCGCGGACTTTTGCCGTCACTAATGCATCTCGGAATGGGATTCCGTCGAGGGCTCTTCTTCGAGAGAAGAGAAGGAGACGGGGGGTGCCTGCCGACAATTTCAGGAGCGATTAGCCGTCACGCTCTGAGTTATGCGTTTACTAAACGGAGCACCGTGGCCCATTGAGAGCGGAGACTCACTTTTCGTAAAAATAGAGCTGGCCTAGCTATCCTCGTTTATCACCCGCGATACTCACTCTCTCTCTCTTTTTCTCGCTCTTTCTTTATCTTTCTTTTGCTCGCACGCGTGCTAGTAGATACGCGAGGGTGGCTCGCGCCTAAGGTCCAAGAAAAAAACTGGCCCAGTTATCTTCCTTCTGGTTTAAAAAGCCTCCGACGGTTGTACTCTTTCTATTTTTGGGCATCCTCGGAATGAGATTTAAAAATGAAATCGTCACCGAGTTACCTACGTGTGATCTCTTTCTCTCTTTCTCTTTTTTTTTTATTTCTTTTTCCAAGTATGTTTCTTTCCGCATTAAATCATTAAAATAATCTTTCTTCGTTCGCACGAATTAAGTTTGCGTTTATCGTTTCAGGTCGAACTTACAACGATTTGAATCAGTATCCAGTTTTCCCTTGGGTTCTTACTAATTACGAAACCAAG
Source organism: Mischocyttarus mexicanus (assembly GCA_023678845.1). Lineage (NCBI taxonomy): Eukaryota > Metazoa > Arthropoda > Insecta > Hymenoptera > Vespidae > Mischocyttarus > Mischocyttarus mexicanus. The sequence continues at coordinate 2,457 of JACGTP010001010.1, forward strand.
GAACTCGATTTGAGCTTACCCAGCAATTATCGTGATCTGTCAAAGGTAAGAAGAGTCATTTCTCAATCGTATTGCAAAACGTTTCATATATTAATATAACCTTCTGTCATTTTTGTTCTTAGCCAATCGGTGCTTTGAATCCAAGTAGGAGAGCTTATTTCGAAGAACGTTTCCAAAGTTGGGAACATGACAGCATACCACCGTTCCATTATGGAACACATTATTCCACCGCTGCATTTGTCTTGAACTGGATGATACGCGTGGTAAGTTTATTTTTTAGGTCTTTTTCTTTTTTATAATATCATGCCGATAAATATATTCGAAAAATTTTGATCATTACATTCAAAATTAGGGATTTAGAATATCAGTAAATATTTGTTCCCCTCGCTTTAACCGGAAAACATTTCACGGTTGAATTTTCAAAGAGATCCATAAATTCTTCCTTGACTACGTCAAGAAGAATAATTCTAAACGAGTGGCACATCGCTCTGTCATGGCGTTAACGACCCCGCGATTCGATTTACCGATCCTAGTACTTTTGAATGCTGTCCAACGCCCTTTCGTGTTTAACTATCAGCGAAACGAGTATTTTGCGACGAGCATCTTAAGACGAGAGGAAAGAGCTCGTTGATTTTCCTATTCCTCAAGCGTTTTATCGTTTAATCGACCATGTCGTAAAGAAATTATGACTTTATAGCTTGCTGTTCACAGTTATTCGAGGTGTGTCTAAAGAATTTCACGATCGTTCGAAAATCCTCGAGAAGACATGAAATGTGATATTTATTTATAGTCTCTTTTATATATTTTCTAATACTTTATTACACCGTTCAATTAATTATGTCGAAACTTTATTCTAAGTTTAAATATCGTGAGATTTTTCTTTTTTAACTATTATCTATTTTATGAATTGAACAAATTTTAATAAATTAAATAAAAATATATACAACGAGATTAAATTTTGAGAAAAGGGTAATTGATCCTACGCAGGGTTCATTCAGTTATAGATCAACGGAGGATGAAAAGCGAATAGTAGATGCCAGAATAAAGTGGTCCTTATAAAGTGCCCTTAAGTGGCCGTTTAAAGTGGTGCCGCCTCTACCACGCCTCGTCACCCGCCCTTTTTTCATGCTTCCGGTCATCGAAAAAGGATGAGATTTACGCACTGACATTAGTTAACCTTGCTCTTTCCTTTCATCGTATAAAACGTTCACGAAAAAATATGTTTTTGTTTTTTACATCGTGTTAAATAATTGAATTGTATTCTAATTTCATTTAAAAATGTTTACGTACTATATCTGCGATATGCGTGCAAAAATAATTACGTGTAATGGAAAATAACATTTGTTTTAAAGTTAAATATTTTGTGTGTGTGTGTGTGTGTGTGAGTCATTTAAAAAGTAATAAATTTTTGTTTAGGAACCGATGACTACAATGTTTTTGGCACTCCAAGGTGGAAAGTTTGATCATCCGAATAGACTATTTTCATCCATTGCCCTTTCCTGGAAAAATTGTCAGCGCGATACATCGGATGTCAAGGTTCGTTGCATTGTAAATGTTGTAAATGCGAGTGGTCAGTTAAACTCGAAATCTATTTACATATTAGAGGCCTGTATATGTTTCGCTTTTTTCTCAAAGAACCCTTCTATGCGAGTTCTTCCTCGTCCTGTCTACCGTTGTTATCTCTACCGTTGTAATAATAAATTTGTCGACCTCGTTTACAGGAACTTATTCCAGAATTCTTCTTCCTACCGGAAATGCTTGTCAACAGCAATCGTTACCGTCTTGGCAGACAGGAAGACGGTAGCGCAGTGGGTGACGTTGAATTACCTCCTTGGGCATCTTCACCTGAAGAATTTATAAGGATCAATCGAATGGTAAATCGTAGATTATATTTAAAAGATCAAAGTCTTCCGAATTTCTAAACTAATTATCTTATTCTATTTTTCCAGGCACTCGAATCTGAATTCGTATCTTGTCAATTACATCAGTGGATCGATTTAATATTCGGTTACAAGCAGAAAGGTGAGTTAATGTTCATTAAAAAGAGATATCCTATGAAGAAAATATTTTTCTTTCTATCTAGACTTCGAAATCATTTTTTAATCGTATTTATTTACAATTTAGACCGAAAAGTAAGTATTGCGTTTACTCTTCGGTTATTGGTATATACGTAAGTTTGGATTTTAAACGTTGAGAAGATTTTTTTACTAACTATGTGATACAAAGAATTAAAATCGAACAAACTAAAATTATTATTTTTGTGGGATGGTGGGTTTTGAAATTGAGATACTGTGGTTCGCACAATGTTACGAGTCGTGCGAGTATAAATCAGAAGCGAGTATTAGAACAAGGCTAGTCGAGTCAGATTGAATTTCGGAGGATGTTAATTACCGGTGGCGCCTCTATATCCGGCGCTTCCTCGAAGATGTTCGTTCTCTTTCGTGAGAAGACTAGGATAGTATATGTGTGAGAAAGAGTAGGGTGGCGAGCGTATGGAAGGAATTAGTCTTTAGTTAGCTTCCATCCTTACCACCACCGTGTCTTGAGCAATTAGGCACGTGTGCCGGGTGCGACAATGCGTCTCACTCGTAATATGCAACACGTTTTAAAGATTGCCAGCCAGCCAGCCAGCCTAAAGTAGCGCCAAACGGAAATACCGGCCACGAATGATCTTGAAAATTGTCTTGACATATGAAGACTCGAAATATTTCAAAAAATTATAACGATTTGAAGCTTATAAACTTCGTTAATAAGCTAAAGAGATTCGATAATAAATAACATTGGAAAAAAAAAAATGAAGAATTAATTAGTTAGAAAAATGTTCGTTTATTTTGTATTAAAATAAATGATTAGATCTTTCGAGGAATTATCTTAAAAAATATAAATGTACCTTTAAAAAGTAAAGAAATCTTTTCTCTAATAGAATTGCATTCGATTTTAATAGGTCCTGAGGCAGTACGAGCTACAAACGTATTTTATTATCTCACATATGAAGGTAGTGTGGATTTGGAAGCGATAACAGATCCGATGATGAAGGAAGCGATAGAAAATCAAATAAGAAACTTTGGACAAACTCCGTCGCAGCTTTTAATGGAGCCCCATCCACCAAGAAGTTCGGCTATGCATTTGGTGAGTCTTTCGAAGAACGTGTTTTAATGTATTTCATTATTTGTACATTTGTTGTTATGGTTCTTGGCGAATCCTTCGAACGTACGTGATTCGACGTAGAAACAAATATTCAGAGAAAAGGGTACGTAGCTTATCGATGAACTAATATAGCTCTGTAACCTTTTCTCTACGATTTAGGATACTTTGTGGACCTCTTCGACGAAGCTGCATAAGACTCTTCCCATTTTGCAGTCACCGATGATGTTCTCCAGTATACCGGATGACGTTTGCATGACGATCAAATTCCCATCAAACTCACCGATCTGTCATATATCGGCCAATACTTATCCACAATTACCATTACCATCGGTCGTTACTGTTACGACCGGACAACAATTTGCTGTTAATCGATGGAATACTAATTATGCTGGTAGAAATTGCAAATATTATAATATTCTGTTTTACATTAATAAATGATATAATAACTTTATTATATCAGATAAGATCAGGAGAATAATGGATCTGATAATAATCTGTTTTTTATAGCATCGGTGCAATCCCCGAGTTATGCCGATACACCTCAAGCTCAGGCAGCAAATCAACCTCTTTCCATGGATCCAGTTTTATGTGAGTAGTTCTTATGGAAAGTGATTTTTAAAGAAGATTTCTCTGTCTCTCTATCTCTCTCTATCTCTCTATTTTTAAATTAAACGATCGTTTAATTTTTTTTTTTTAGCTCAAACAGCAAATAGCTCCAATCCAGCGTTGCGTCGCCACTTAGGTGACAATTTCAGTCAGAAATTAAAAATTCGAAGCAATTGTTTCGTTACCACAGTGGATAGTCGATTTTTGGTAGCTTGTGGCTTTTGGGATAACAGTTTCCGTGTATTCTCAACCGAGACAGGTAACAAAATAAATAATATTTAAATAATGATTGGTTTGTTCGAGTATTTTAATATCAAATAATTTATTGAATATAACAGGAATTCATTACTTTAATATCAAGAAATTTCTTTAAAATGAACGTATTATTCTAGCTAAAATCGTCCAGATCGTCTTCGGTCATTACGGCGTGGTAACATGTTTATCTCGTAGCGAGTGCAACATTACTTCCGATTGTTATATTGCTTCCGGAAGTGCCGATTGTACGGTATTGTTATGGCATTGGAATGCTAGAACGCAGACAATTGTTGGTGAAGGTGAAGCACCTGCTCCTCGTGCTACATTGACCGGTCATGAGCAACCGGTCACGGCTGTTGTCATTTCGGCCGAATTGGGCTTGGTCGTTTCCGGTTCATACTGTACGTGAATTTCCTTACATTGCATTAAAGTTCTTTTAATGATATAATTTATATGAAATCTATTTAAAATTGTAAGTAATCGGGGTATAAATATATAATTTCGTTATCTGATTTTCCTGAAATGCAGATGGACCTGTTTTGGTACACACGACGTTCGGTGATCTTCTAAGGTCCCTTGAAGCACCAAACGGATTTTCATCTCCTGAAAATATCGCCATGTCGCGGGAAGGTGTAATCGTCGTAAATTATGAACGTGGACATGTCGCAGCTTTCACAATTAATGGAAAGCGTCTACGTCATGAATCGCACAACGATAATCTTCAGGTAAAAATGACGTTACGATCACCGTCGATTGTTAAATAAATTCATCGATTTAACGCCCACGTTTTAATTTTCCACCAGTGCTTGCTGTTGAGCAGAGACGGCGAGTATCTGATGACCGGTGGTGACAAAGGGATCGTAGAAGTTTGGCGAACGTTTAATCTTGCTCTGCTCTACGCTTTTCCAGCTTGCGAGAGCAGCGTGCGTTCTTTGGCACTCTCTCACGATCAAAAGTAAGTATCGCAATTTAGAAGATCGGTAAGTAGTACGATTGATCCAATTTGCTTGAATTTCTACCATATCTTCTATTTTTAACGATAAATTCAATTTTTTTTCTTGTATTTAAACCATTTGACTGATGTATATCTCGTTTTAGGTTTCTGTTAGCCGGTCTAGCTAACGGTTCAATCGTAATATTCCACATCGATTTCAACAGGTGGCATCATGAATTCCAGCAACGTTACTGAAACAGCTACTTCTTCTTCCTCTAGCGAGCGAACGCTTTTTTCGCGATAATCGACTAAGCGAGCACGGATCTTTACGGGATCCGTGCTAGAAAACAACGGCGACAGGCTTTTTTCAAATATCGACAAGTAAGAAATTAAGAAAAATTAAGAAGATCGGTATTTCGGTGCAAGGTAAAGTATAAGAATAGAATCAAGCATTAGAGAAGGGCGAATCCGTATTAAATAATTTACAATTATTCCGCGTTCAGTAATATAAGCTCGCTTTTTACAAATTTAATAAGAAAGGAAGTAGTACTTTTTCAAACGTTTTACCAAGAGAAAATATTCGAACATTGCTGACAGTGAAAGAAACAGAGAGAGAGAGAGTGAGAGAGAGTGGAAAATAGTGTGAAAGAGACAAAAATCGATAGTGAAGATAATTGTTCGCTCGATTCTCGCATGTTAATTTTACCCTAACTAATATTGAAATGGACTGTCGGAAAAAAACGAAAGAAATTCTTCTTCAATTTTACGACAGTCCCAATCGATGAGAACTAAGCTCACTTTGAGCTTTATAATCGAGCGGTTAATACGCTCAATGCTAGTCAATTAATCAAGACACGGAAATAGCCAAGTTATTCTCACGTTTTCGATAAACAAAGCGGATCGGAATTGATAATGAAAAAAAGAAAAAAATAAACAAAATAATTTAAAATATTAAAAAAAAGAAAAAAAAATAAAAAAGAAGAAGAAGAAGAAAAGTAAGAAAAAGGATTTACGAAGACGAGAAAAAAATCTAAAAAAAAGAAAAAAAAGAAAAGAAAAGAAATCAAAAAAGATACAAAGAAATGAGTAATGCCGATGTAACACATACGCGGCGAATCGCGAGCCGTTTAAAAGTCGCGTTTTTTGGTTTTCTTTGGCTATGTACAGAAAATCGGAGCACGTAAGTTATTCTCTAATTGCGCGGGTTCATTCATAACCCTCGCACTCAAAGCCATTTACAATTCTGTTTCCTTGATTCTTCATTAGTAACTCTTTTCCTGTAAATAATGAATCGCCGTGTTATGTAAACATATATATATATATATATACACACACAAACATATATGCATATATACAAATACATTTAAAAAAGACGTGCGGATACTTAAAAATAAGAGAATTACAAACAATACACTTGACACATATGCGTTCGCTAGAGTTAGGGTAAACGATTTGGATTAAACAAAAATAAATACAAAAAAAAGGACAAAAATGTGAAAAATAAAAAAGAGATAAAGTGTCTATTACGTAGAAAAGGCAACTCATCGCATACAGAAAGAAATCTATTAAAAGTTAGAAAGAAAATAAAAACGAGAAAAAGAGTTACTTTGCTCTCACGGTTTTTCAACCTATTTCGATTAAGAACACGCAAGCAGCATCATCTCCCTGAGTTTTGAGGCACTCGAAATAAAAATGGTAGAGATAAATAAATAAATAAATAAATAAATAAAGAAAGAAAAACATAAGTTAACGCGAGACAGATGGAATTCTCTTCTTTATATACTCTGCCGTCCGCGAAGCTTTTATATAATCCGTGTAATCTATGCTAACGAGCACTTTCCTGAATCACACCTGCTATCTAATTAAGATCTCATTCCCGCCCTCCCTCTCTCCCCTATAATCCGACTTACTATATGCACTTAAGTAAGCCTATTCCTGTTTACTACACACCTTTTATCCCTGGCCTACCCTTATCCAACATTCGCGTCCTTCAAAGAAGATCCTAATTTTATCAAAGCCGTCCAGCTTAACTTTTTGCGAGGATATTTCTTGGTATTTTCGCACACGATATATATAATCAGCAGATCGATTACATTACATAGGCTAAAGATATGTGTGGTTTTAAAAATCTCTAATTCATTCTGACATTGGTCCTTTGTATCATCAAAGGATCTACATTTCTTCTTTCGCGAATGGGCGTCTACGTGGACGCCCATCGTAAAAGTTGATTTTGTGTGATAGATAGAATGAGTGAGAGAGAGGTAAAAAAAAAAGAGAGAAAAAGTAGTATATTGTGTGTGAAAGAGAAAGAACGAGAGTTCTAATGATTTAAGAAGACAGCGAAATATCTTAATTTAGATTGAAAAAGAAAGGATTGATATTAAATTACATTCTGAAAATGAGATTGATTGTTATTAGAATTTGTACGAAGTTCGTTCTTATTAAATGATAAATTAAATAAATCATTATGATCAGATTGAAGATGAAGATCTGATCATTTTGCCGTACATATTACCTTTCTCAACGGATTGAGATTTTTCGTATAAAATAAAGAACTCTCATGGTATGGATGATTATTGGAAAAGATAGATAAAAGCACTTAATCTTTGATGCACGCTTTCTTCGAGCGTAAGACTCGTCCTCGCTTCGTTTCGCTTTGCACAACGACGCAAAATTAATCGAGCTGTCTCGCTAGACAATCGTTTTTACCCGCGCGAGAGCATGCTAAATCAACGCGATAGAAGATGACAAATGTTGATATCGGTTAAATGTGTCATAGCTTTTCCATTTTTGTCGAAGATTTCGAGATAATAAGGTCTTCGTGTTGCGAAGTGGGACAAAGGAACGAACATGGGCGTGAACTTAATTCTGTACAAATGAATGAGAGTTTTTTTTTTTCTTTCTTCAAAGTATATAATATAACAAACAAGTGCGAAATTCGTGTTTACGGACTCGCGGAGGCTATTTTTCGCGATTCCATTTAAGTACAATAGGATTCGTCATTTTAAGGGTAGTTTGACAAAAATGGATTTGAAAACCGATCTTCATTTTGACGATAATAACATTTAAGCGAAGAATCTTAACATATAAATTTTTTTATCCCCGTTGCATTTTATATTTTCCTTTGAAACTCCTTTATTGGATGCATTTATCAATGACATTTTATATTACAGAAAGTTACAATTAATTAATTAATTTATTAAATCGACCAAATAATTCAAGGTTATTACATGCGCGTCGTGGAATTTGCAGTGATGGAAAAAATCCATATTTACCGCGTCGTTGACATTTATTTAAAAGGTTCGAATGATAAACAGCTCAGGATGCTAAGCTAGTCAGAGACAATTCTCTTTTATAGAAGCAGAGAACAAAGATGAAAGTAGTCGCGAACGAGGGTCTGCGTGGTCCGTTTATCGATCATAGATGTTGATATAATATTTAAAGGAATTCTTAACGCTGTTATTGTCTACGGCTTAAGTGTAAAAACTGTAGGATCGCATGGTGCCGTCGTTTGTACTCTTTGAATTTAACGCAATTTAGCTGTCGAGAATAAAATATTAAAATTGATGCATTAAATTGCGTCGATGCTTGCATCCGACAGTGTATCGATCGATCCTCTCCGATCGCTTCTCGTACATATGCTACCATTATCGATAATGACGATGATGATGATGGTGATTATAATAATTATTATTACTATTACGTTTATTATGATTATAATGATTATGATTGTTACTTTTATTAATATGATTACTAGTATTAATATAGAAGGGTAAGGAAATCTTAACGAAAAAAGAAAAAGAAAAAAAAAGAAAAAAAATAAAATAAAATAAAAGATAATGTTTCGTGTGCAACGTGTTAAATAATGGTAATATTCGGCAAATCGTTGTGAGTGCATTCTTTTCTGTGTATGATGATCGTAAAATGTTTCCATTCGCGGAAGAAAAAAAAAATGGATTTAATTATTATCATAGACGCGATAGGAGTAACATTTATGTGTGTGTGTGTATTAGCGAATGAAAGATACGACTAAGGTCGAAGAAAGTGGTGGTAATAGGAAAGAAAGAGAGTCGTGCCTGATGCTTGTAAGCACAGTATGATTAGTTTTCTCGTAAACGTGTAAGAATGTATTTCTATCGCCCATGTAATCGTTTTACGTGTACTTAAATGTACAGGCGCATATTATCGACGTCTTATTTTCGCTACTAATGAGAGTGTGAAGAAAGAGTGTATGAGAGAAAAAGAAAAAGAGAAATGGAGGAATGTACGAAGAAAAAGAATAACGTGGAAAGTCACACGCATCGTACACACACAACACACACACACACCGTACACACACATTCACACACACGCGCACTGCTACGTGTAAACGTTCATCAGCGATTTCCTGCTTTCCCTCTCGACCTAGTGTTTTTCCGCCGACGTTAGAAAGAATCCAATTGTTATTATTATCATCATCATTATAACTTATCCAGTACGATATAACAAAAGAAAATTATTCTACCAAGGATTTTCTTTTTCTATCGAGCGACGTGGGAAAGACTCTCGTTCGAGAAAAGCAGTAATTTAAAAAAAAACATCGTTGATAACGTGGTCTCTAGTGGTGCGAAACAAATTTCGCGTGTAAAATGATTAAAAAAAAAAAGCAAAAAAAAAGATGAAAAAACAAAAAAGATGCAACAAAAAAATAAATAAACAAAGAGAGAGAAAGAAAACAAAATGTGACGCGAAAAAGAAGAATTTTTATATTTGTTTATAGATGTGTGAGAATGCTGCACTTTTCGAGCATGTTGTTAGTGAATTCCCTCCATATTGCTATATATACATACATATAAAAGGAAGTTTAATGAAGCAACAGCAACAAAAAAAAAGAAAAAAAAAAAGAAAAAAAAGTGAGAGAAGAAAAAGAAAAGGAAAATGAAAAATGGCAAATAACAAGTCGATTTTCTGTCCGAACTTGACTTCAGTATATATAAATATATATATACATAAAATATATTGCTACTATTTTAAATAACGCTAAGTACAACGCTATCGAGAGTTTGCCTATAATTATATTATTACGATTATTACATTCTATTGTCATTATTATATCGATTAGTATCCTTATTGGATTAATACGGATTATGAATTATATCGATTAAACGTACTTAATATTACGGATGAGCGAAGGAAAGTGGGGAAAAGAGAAAAAGAAAAAAAAAAGAAACGAAAAGAAGAAAATTCGATGAAAAGCAAAATAAAAAGAGTAAAGTAATAAAAAGTAAAGAAAAAGATAAATTAGCTTGGTGGAGAGGAAGTTAGGAGTATCGCTATAAATTTGTATATGATACGTATTATGTAACGAGAGAACAAAAAAAAAAAGAAAAGAAAAGAAAAAAACAAAGTTAATGCCCAAAATTAATTAATGTTTTTTCCGTGTTGAGCAAACGATGATAACAGGGATATGTTTTACTTAATTTAGATAATCGGTCTTCGAACTATTGCGCCGATGTTTAAAAAAAAGAAAAAAAAAATAGGAAAAAGGAAAAGAAAAAAAGAGAAAGAGAGAGAGAGAGAGAGAGAGAGAATTACGAGGAATATAAATCAGTAGATTATTCTCGAGCTCGTAAAAAAAAAAAAGGGGAACTTTTTCTTAATCGATTCGTTCGTACGTACACGAAAGGGCTGCCTGTAGAATTATTATAAATCTATGATAGAGATTAGTCGACGTGTTCTTAACGATTCATCGCGAATTTCTAAGAAAAGTAAAATTGAAAAGAAGAATTAATAATAATAAAATTAAAAAAAAATAAAAAAATCAAATCTATTGGACAATTTTCGTTTTGAATCGTTTCGAATACTCGCCTTCATTGATCCCACGTTTCGTTATTCGCGGCGTTTAAAAGCGACGGGGAAAAACGAAAGACATTCCGAAAAACAACAAATTACAGACATTACGAAGCAAAAGGAACCGATTTTTAGTCCGATCGTTCTTAGTAGATAGATTGTACCGATCGGTGAAATAACAAACAAACCAAACAAAAAAAAAAAAGAAAAAATAAGAAAAGAGATGAAAAAAAAGGATAAAACGATTAAAATTGAGTGCATAAACGTTACTGGACAATGCTTGCTTTACGATTTCGCATAATAGTGTTTTTAATATTACAGTGAGAAATATTCGAAAGAAATTCGAGCTTAGATGTTCCGACTTTACTTACCGTAAGAGATCGTTCTGCGGTTACCCTGATGTGTTCCTCTTTGAAGTCTAACGTTATGTAGATCGATTTTTGTATAATTCTTACGAATTTAATAAAACTCAAGATCCCGTGTTTTTGAATGACGATTATAGAAGATGAATTGACAAAAGGAAAACAAAAGGAACCAAGAACGATCTTTGAAAGATCTTTGATTTTCCGATGAAGCCAAAATCGTAATTTAAAAAAATCATCGTTGATCGATAGGAATGGAGTCGTGTGATTTTATCGAGTTATCGTTTTTTCGCGAACAAAAAGAAAAAGACAAAAAAGAGAAAAAAAAGAAAAGAAAAGAAAAAAAAGAGAAAAACATAAACAACATCCGCGAAGAGGAGAAAAATACGGTGTAGAAGTTTATTCCCGCCACTTTTAACCGAGTACGTATTAGGTAGAAAGGTACTTAAGTCGTTGCTACTACATTACCAATATAAGCTCCATTGCTTATTTTATACTTAGAATTATTGTAACGTTTCGATTTAGAAGTAATATAATGGGAAAGTTGTATCTTTAGCTTAAGATTAGATTAAAATCTGTAAACATAAGTAGTCAAATAAATGAAAAGTACATTTGATGTTGCAGACGATTTTTCTTATTTGCCAAAAGCACCGAGAAATCTTTTTTTTTTTTAAATTATATAATATATATTTGCATATTATTTAAATAAAGTTTTAAAAATATTTCTTGTATTTTTCGAATGATACGTTTTTAAAGATAC
>JACGTP010001011.1:0-14338 GCA_023678845.1 Mischocyttarus mexicanus
ATTCGTATATTATACAGGATGTTTCAAAAATATTCCAATATTAATTCGTTAAAAGCTTTATCGTATTCTAGATAGATGCTTTTCAAAAAATTACAAATTCATCTTTATTGACGATGAATACTTTTTATCATTAATTCCAAAGAAACAAATGGAATAAAATGCTTAGCATCGTGTATTGTTTATAATGTAACGAATATTAAAAATTATATTCGGTGAGAACATATGAATCATTTACTGCACAAATCGATTAACACTCTACTTTTGGAAAAATCTTAAATCAAAGTGTCAAAGCACTTAGTGTTATCGTAACTTTTTATATTTATGATAACTTTCCTTAATAATTAAGATTAACACCATTAAAAGACCAGAATTTTTATAACCACTGAATAATAAATGATTTATTTCAGAAATCGCTTTAATTAACCCTGTACTCTAATGTAAATCGTTGACAATAATGCAATTGAAATGCACCAGCAAGCCATGAATGATAACCAAACTGTAAACGTGAAATTTAAATACTAAAATGGAATTTCATAAAAACAATATACATTATTTCATAGCATTCTTTCACTTTAATGTTTTATGGAGTTAATCAAATTGTGCAGTGAACGGCTCATATATGTTAATCTAATGAAAAATATTTCGCACTTGTGTAAAGTTCGTAGTTCTTAATTTAGTGAAATGTGAAAGGAGCGAGAAAGTTTAGATTTAGAAAAAGAGAAGAAGAATAAGAATAATAATAAGAAGAAGATATATAAAAAGACGAAATAAAGGTGGAAGGACTCGAGTGCGAATCCGAAGAGGGAGTAAAGCGCGAGGGTGGAGGGCAAAGGGACATTCCGCTTGTCGCGAGGAGTTCCGAGAGCACTCGCTCATGGCGACGCTACCATTAATAATGACTTTGATGCATAACGCGACCATGCTATTATTCAAGCCGCCGTCCGCGTTTCTCTTTCTCTCTCTCTTGGTCCGAGTTCTTCTCTTCCTGCGGACCTCCACACAACCCTCTTTTCCCTTTCTCCTTCTCTCTTTCCCCCTTCTTGGACTTGTCTCAGGATTTACGGCGCATTGTAGCGACGACGGGACGCGCCTGTCTTTCGCGGTTGGAGCTTCTTCGACGCCGCGAAAAATTCCTTTTATTCTCCTCTTTCCACTTTTATTTTTTTTATTTTTTATTTTTATTTCATCATTCAACGCTCTCCGGTAACTCTTTAGCGAAATCCTTTTTATTTGAACACACAACCACTGTATTTGTATATATGTAATGGTAATTTTTTCTATTTCTTTTAATAATCGGAGGAAAATCTAAATAAGAACGTAAATTGGGTTTTTTTGTAAAGAGTGAAAGAAACAACACTTAAAGGTCTTAATTCAGATTTGATTATCTTTCTACGGAAAGTATTATTTACTATACTCAATTCTCACTTATTAACAGTTTATTCGACCTAATCTTCAGAATCTTCTGAAGATAACGTGCCAAATCCAAGTTAAGAAAACCGAAGATATTAGTATACAAATGTAGCAATTTTCTTTATATTACATATATATAGGTATTTATGTTTAATATACAACCCATATAATTCGTGATTTATAATTTATAATTAAATTCGATAATTATTCGTTTGTAGGAAGAGAAAGATAGAGAAAGAGAGAGAGGTAATTCTATTTTCTTAAAATAAAACAGCTCATTTGAACAAACAGAAAGATTCGTCCTGTTTGCGGGTGAAACGTTACGAGTACTGAGGAGAACTTGCTGACGGGCTTTAATTAGCGACAGGGAAAGAGATTAGACGAAGTAGCAGGAGTAGCTAGTGCGCGGACTTTTGCCGTCACTAATGCATCTCGGAATGGGATTCCGTCGAGGGCTCTTCTTCGAGAGAAGAGAAGGAGACGGGGGGTGCCTGCCGACAATTTCAGGAGCGATTAGCCGTCACGCTCTGAGTTATGCGTTTACTAAACGGAGCACCGTGGCCCATTGAGAGCGGAGACTCACTTTTCGTAAAAATAGAGCTGGCCTAGCTATCCTCGTTTATCACCCGCGATACTCACTCTCTCTCTCTTTTTCTCGCTCTTTCTTTATCTTTCTTTTGCTCGCACGCGTGCTAGTAGATACGCGAGGGTGGCTCGCGCCTAAGGTCCAAGAAAAAAACTGGCCCAGTTATCTTCCTTCTGGTTTAAAAAGCCTCCGACGGTTGTACTCTTTCTATTTTTGGGCATCCTCGGAATGAGATTTAAAAATGAAATCGTCACCGAGTTACCTACGTGTGATCTCTTTCTCTCTTTCTCTTTTTTTTTTATTTCTTTTTCCAAGTATGTTTCTTTCCGCATTAAATCATTAAAATAATCTTTCTTCGTTCGCACGAATTAAGTTTGCGTTTATCGTTTCAGGTCGAACTTACAACGATTTGAATCAGTATCCAGTTTTCCCTTGGGTTCTTACTAATTACGAAACCAAGGAACTCGATTTGAGCTTACCCAGCAATTATCGTGATCTGTCAAAGGTAAGAAGAGTCATTTCTCAATCGTATTGCAAAACGTTTCATATATTAATATAACCTTCTGTCATTTTTGTTCTTAGCCAATCGGTGCTTTGAATCCAAGTAGGAGAGCTTATTTCGAAGAACGTTTCCAAAGTTGGGAACATGACAGCATACCACCGTTCCATTATGGAACACATTATTCCACCGCTGCATTTGTCTTGAACTGGATGATACGCGTGGTAAGTTTATTTTTTAGGTCTTTTTCTTTTTTATAATATCATGCCGATAAATATATTCGAAAAATTTTGATCATTACATTCAAAATTAGGGATTTAGAATATCAGTAAATATTTGTTCCCCTCGCTTTAACCGGAAAACATTTCACGGTTGAATTTTCAAAGAGATCCATAAATTCTTCCTTGACTACGTCAAGAAGAATAATTCTAAACGAGTGGCACATCGCTCTGTCATGGCGTTAACGACCCCGCGATTCGATTTACCGATCCTAGTACTTTTGAATGCTGTCCAACGCCCTTTCGTGTTTAACTATCAGCGAAACGAGTATTTTGCGACGAGCATCTTAAGACGAGAGGAAAGAGCTCGTTGATTTTCCTATTCCTCAAGCGTTTTATCGTTTAATCGACCATGTCGTAAAGAAATTATGACTTTATAGCTTGCTGTTCACAGTTATTCGAGGTGTGTCTAAAGAATTTCACGATCGTTCGAAAATCCTCGAGAAGACATGAAATGTGATATTTATTTATAGTCTCTTTTATATATTTTCTAATACTTTATTACACCGTTCAATTAATTATGTCGAAACTTTATTCTAAGTTTAAATATCGTGAGATTTTTCTTTTTTAACTATTATCTATTTTATGAATTGAACAGATTTTAATAAATTAAATAAAAATATATACAACGAGATTAAATTTTGAGAAAAGGGTAATTGATCCTACGCAGGGTTCATTCAGTTATAGATCAACGGAGGATGAAAAGCGAATAGTAGATGCCAGAATAAAGTGGTCCTTATAAAGTGCCCTTAAGTGGCCGTTTAAAGTGGTACCGCCTCTACCACGCCTCGTCACCCGCCCTTTTTTCATGCTTCCGGTCATCGAAAAAGGATGAGATTTACGCACTGACATTAGTTAACCTTGCTCTTTCCTTTCATCGTATAAAACGTTCACGAAAAAATATGTTTTTGTTTTTTACATCGTGTTAAATAATTGAATTGTATTCTAATTTCATTTAAAAATGTTTACGTACTATATCTGCGATATGCGTGCAAAAATAATTACGTGTAATGGAAAATAACATTTGTTTTAAAGTTAAATATTTTGTGTGTGTGTGTGTGTGTGAGTCATTTAAAAAGTAATAAATTTTTGTTTAGGAACCGATGACTACAATGTTTTTGGCACTCCAAGGTGGAAAGTTTGATCATCCGAATAGACTATTTTCATCCATTGCCCTTTCCTGGAAAAATTGTCAGCGCGATACATCGGATGTCAAGGTTCGTTGCATTGTAAATGTTGTAAATGCGAGTGGTCAGTTAAACTCGAAATCTATTTACATATTAGAGGCCTGTATATGTTTCGCTTTTTTCTCAAAGAACCCTTCTATGCGAGTTCTTCCTCGTCCTGTCTACCGTTGTTATCTCTACCGTTGTAATAATAAATTTGTCGACCTCGTTTACAGGAACTTATTCCAGAATTCTTCTTCCTACCGGAAATGCTTGTCAACAGCAATCGTTACCGTCTTGGCAGACAGGAAGACGGTAGCGCAGTGGGTGACGTTGAATTACCTCCTTGGGCATCTTCACCTGAAGAATTTATAAGGATCAATCGAATGGTAAATCGTAGATTATATTTAAAAGATCAAAGTCTTCCGAATTTCTAAACTAATTATCTTATTCTATTTTTCCAGGCACTCGAATCTGAATTCGTATCTTGTCAATTACATCAGTGGATCGATTTAATATTCGGTTACAAGCAGAAAGGTGAGTTAATGTTCATTAAAAAGAGATATCCTATGAAGAAAATATTTTTCTTTCTATCTAGACTTCGAAATCATTTTTTAATCGTATTTATTTACAATTTAGACCGAAAAGTAAGTATTGCGTTTACTCTTCGGTTATTGGTATATACGTAAGTTTGGATTTTAAACGTTGAGAAGATTTTTTTACTAACTATGTGATACAAAGAATTAAAATCGAACAAACTAAAATTATTATTTTTGTGGGATGGTGGGTTTTGAAATTGAGATACTGTGGTTCGCACAATGTTACGAGTCGTGCGAGTATAAATCAGAAGCGAGTATTAGAACAAGGCTAGTCGAGTCAGATTGAATTTCGGAGGATGTTAATTACCGGTGGCGCCTCTATATCCGGCGCTTCCTCGAAGATGTTCGTTCTCTTTCGTGAGAAGACTAGGATAGTATATGTGTGAGAAAGAGTAGGGTGGCGAGCGTATGGAAGGAATTAGTCTTTAGTTAGCTTCCATCCTTACCACCACCGTGTCTTGAGCAATTAGGCACGTGTGCCGGGTGCGACAATGCGTCTCACTCGTAATATGCAACACGTTTTAAAGATTGCCAGCCAGCCAGCCAGCCTAAAGTAGCGCCAAACGGAAATACCGGCCACGAATGATCTTGAAAATTGTCTTGACATATGAAGACTCGAAATATTTCAAAAAATTATAACGATTTGAAGCTTATAAACTTCGTTAATAAGCTAAAGAGATTCGATAATAAATAACATTGGAAAAAAAAAATGAAGAATTAATTAGTTAGAAAAATGTTCGTTTATTTTGTATTAAAATAAATGATTAGATCTTTCGAGGAATTATCTTAAAAAATATAAATGTACCTTTAAAAAGTAAAGAAATCTTTTCTCTAATAGAATTGCATTCGATTTTAATAGGTCCTGAGGCAGTACGAGCTACAAACGTATTTTATTATCTCACATATGAAGGTAGTGTGGATTTGGAAGCGATAACAGATCCGATGATGAAGGAAGCGATAGAAAATCAAATAAGAAACTTTGGACAAACTCCGTCGCAGCTTTTAATGGAGCCCCATCCACCAAGAAGTTCGGCTATGCATTTGGTGAGTCTTTCGAAGAACGTGTTTTAATGTATTTCATTATTTGTACATTTGTTGTTATGGTTCTTGGCGAATCCTTCGAACGTACGTGATTCGACGTAGAAACAAATATTCCGAGAAAAGGTTACAGAGCTATATTAGTTCATCGATAAGCTACGTACCCTTTTCTCTACGATTTAGGATACTTTGTGGACCTCTTCGACGAAGCTGCATAAGACTCTTCCCATTTTGCAGTCACCGATGATGTTCTCCAGTATACCGGATGACGTTTGCATGACGATCAAATTCCCATCAAACTCACCGATCTGTCATATATCGGCCAATACTTATCCACAATTACCATTACCATCGGTCGTTACTGTTACGACCGGACAACAATTTGCTGTTAATCGATGGAATACTAATTATGCTGGTAGAAATTGCAAATATTATAATATTCTGTTTTACATTAATAAATGATATAATAACTTTATTATATCAGATAAGATCAGGAGAATAATGGATCTGATAATAATCTGTTTTTTATAGCATCGGTGCAATCCCCGAGTTATGCCGATACACCTCAAGCTCAGGCAGCAAATCAACCTCTTTCCATGGATCCAGTTTTATGTGAGTAGTTCTTATGGAAAGTGATTTTTAAAGAAGATTTCTCTGTCTCTCTATCTCTCTCTATCTCTCTATTTTTAAATTAAACGATCGTTTAATTTTTTTTTTTAGCTCAAACAGCAAATAGCTCCAATCCAGCGTTGCGTCGCCACTTAGGTGACAATTTCAGTCAGAAATTAAAAATTCGAAGCAATTGTTTCGTTACCACAGTGGATAGTCGATTTTTGGTAGCTTGTGGCTTTTGGGATAACAGTTTCCGTGTATTCTCAACCGAGACAGGTAACAAAATAAATAATATTTAAATAATGATTGGTTTGTTCGAGTATTTTAATATCAAATAATTTATTGAATATAACAGGAATTCATTACTTTAATATCAAGAAATTTCTTTAAAATGAACGTATTATTCTAGCTAAAATCGTCCAGATCGTCTTCGGTCATTACGGCGTGGTAACATGTTTATCTCGTAGCGAGTGCAACATTACTTCCGATTGTTATATTGCTTCCGGAAGTGCCGATTGTACGGTATTGTTATGGCATTGGAATGCTAGAACGCAGACAATTGTTGGTGAAGGTGAAGCACCTGCTCCTCGTGCTACATTGACCGGTCATGAGCAACCGGTCACGGCTGTTGTCATTTCGGCCGAATTGGGCTTGGTCGTTTCCGGTTCATACTGTACGTGAATTTCCTTACATTGCATTAAAGTTCTTTTAATGATATAATTTATATGAAATCTATTTAAAATTGTAAGTAATCGGGGTATAAATATATAATTTCGTTATCTGATTTTCCTGAAATGCAGATGGACCTGTTTTGGTACACACGACGTTCGGTGATCTTCTAAGGTCCCTTGAAGCACCAAACGGATTTTCATCTCCTGAAAATATCGCCATGTCGCGGGAAGGTGTAATCGTCGTAAATTATGAACGTGGACATGTCGCAGCTTTCACAATTAATGGAAAGCGTCTACGTCATGAATCGCACAACGATAATCTTCAGGTAAAAATGACGTTACGATCACCGTCGATTGTTAAATAAATTCATCGATTTAACGCCCACGTTTTAATTTTCCACCAGTGCTTGCTGTTGAGCAGAGACGGCGAGTATCTGATGACCGGTGGTGACAAAGGGATCGTAGAAGTTTGGCGAACGTTTAATCTTGCTCTGCTCTACGCTTTTCCAGCTTGCGAGAGCAGCGTGCGTTCTTTGGCACTCTCTCACGATCAAAAGTAAGTATCGCAATTTAGAAGATCGGTAAGTAGTACGATTGATCCAATTTGCTTGAATTTCTACCATATCTTCTATTTTTAACGATAAATTCAATTTTTTTTCTTGTATTTAAACCATTTGACTGATGTATATCTCGTTTTAGGTTTCTGTTAGCCGGTCTAGCTAACGGTTCAATCGTAATATTCCACATCGATTTCAACAGGTGGCATCATGAATTCCAGCAACGTTACTGAAACAGCTACTTCTTCTTCCTCTAGCGAGCGAACGCTTTTTTCGCGATAATCGACTAAGCGAGCACGGATCTTTACGGGATCCGTGCTAGAAAACAACGGCGACAGGCTTTTTTCAAATATCGACAAGTAAGAAATTAAGAAAAATTAAGAAGATCGGTATTTCGGTGCAAGGTAAAGTATAAGAATAGAATCAAGCATTAGAGAAGGGCGAATCCGTATTAAATAATTTACAATTATTCCGCGTTCAGTAATATAAGCTCGCTTTTTACAAATTTAATAAGAAAGGAAGTAGTACTTTTTCAAACGTTTTACCAAGAGAAAATATTCGAACATTGCTGACAGTGAAAGAAACAGAGAGAGAGAGAGTGAGAGAGAGTGGAAAATAGTGTGAAAGAGACAAAAATCGATAGTGAAGATAATTGTTCGCTCGATTCTCGCATGTTAATTTTACCCTAACTAATATTGAAATGGACTGTCGGAAAAAACGAAAGAAATTCTTCTTCAATTTTACGACAGTCCCAATCGATGAGAACTAAGCTCACTTTGAGCTTTATAATCGAGCGGTTAATACGCTCAATGCTAGTCAATTAATCAAGACACGGAAATAGCCAAGTTATTCTCACGTTTTCGATAAACAAAGCGGATCGGAATTGATAATGAAAAAAAGAAAAAAATAAACAAAATAATTTAAAATATTAAAAAAAAGAAAAAAAAATAAAAAAGAAGAAGAAGAAGAAAAGTAAGAAAAAGGATTTACGAAGACGAGAAAAAAATCTAAAAAAAAGAAAAAAAAGAAAAGAAAAGAAATCAAAAAAGATACAAAGAAATAAGTAATGCCGATGTAACACATACGCGGCGAATCGCGAGCCGTTTAAAAGTCGCGTTTTTTGGTTTTCTTTGGCTATGTACAGAAAATCGGAGCACGTAAGTTATTCTCTAATTGCGCGGGTTCATTCATAACCCTCGCACTCAAAGCCATTTACAATTCTGTTTCCTTGATTCTTCATTAGTAACTCTTTTCCTGTAAATAATGAATCGCCGTGTTATGTAAACATATATATATATATATACACACACAAACATATATGCATATATACAAATACATTTAAAAAAGACGTGCGGATACTTAAAAATAAGAGAATTACAAACAATACACTTGACACATATGCGTTCGCTAGAGTTAGGGTAAACGATTTGGATTAAACAAAAATAAATACAAAAAAAAGGACAAAAATGTGAAAAATAAAAAAGAGATAAAGTGTCTATTACGTAGAAAAGGCAACTCATCGCATACAGAAAGAAATCTATTAAAAGTTAGAAAGAAAATAAAAACGAGAAAAAGAGTTACTTTGCTCTCACGGTTTTTCAACCTATTTCGATTAAGAACACGCAAGCAGCATCATCTCCCTGAGTTTTGAGGCACTCGAAATAAAAATGGTAGAGATAAATAAATAAATAAATAAATAAATAAAGAAAGAAAAACATAAGTTAACGCGAGACAGATGGAATTCTCTTCTTTATATACTCTGCCGTCCGCGAAGCTTTTATATAATCCGTGTAATCTATGCTAACGAGCACTTTCCTGAATCACACCTGCTATCTAATTAAGATCTCATTCCCGCCCTCCCTCTCTCCCCTATAATCCGACTTACTATATGCACTTAAGTAAGCCTATTCCTGTTTACTACACACCTTTTATCCCTGGCCTACCCTTATCCAACATTCGCGTCCTTCAAAGAAGATCCTAATTTTATCAAAGCCGTCCAGCTTAACTTTTTGCGAGGATATTTCTTGGTATTTTCGCACACGATATATATAATCAGCAGATCGATTACATTACATAGGCTAAAGATATGTGTGGTTTTAAAAATCTCTAATTCATTCTGACATTGGTCCTTTGTATCATCAAAGGATCTACATTTCTTCTTTCGCGAATGGGCGTCTACGTGGACGCCCATCGTAAAAGTTGATTTTGTGTGATAGATAGAATGAGTGAGAGAGAGATAAAAAAAAAGGAGAGAAAAAGTAGTATATTGTGTGTGAAAGAGAAAGAACGAGAGTTCTAATGATTTAAGAAGACAGCGAAATATCTTAATTTAGATTGAAAAAGAAAGGATTGATATTAAATTACATTCTGAAAATGAGATTGATTGTTATTAGAATTTGTACGAAGTTCGTTCTTATTAAATGATAAATTAAATAAATCATTATGATCAGATTGAAGATGAAGATCTGATCATTTTGCCGTACATATTACCTTTCTCAACGGATTGAGATTTTTCGTATAAAATAAAGAACTCTCATGGTATGGATGATTATTGGAAAAGATAGATAAAAGCACTTAATCTTTGATGCACGCTTTCTTCGAGCGTAAGACTCGTCCTCGCTTCGTTTCGCTTTGCACAACGACGCAAAATTAATCGAGCTGTCTCGCTAGACAATCGTTTTTACCCGCGCGAGAGCATGCTAAATCAACGCGATAGAAGATGACAAATGTTGATATCGGTTAAATGTGTCATAGCTTTTCCATTTTTGTCGAAGATTTCGAGATAATAAGGTCTTCGTGTCGCGAAGTGGGACAAAGGAACGAACATGGGCGTGAACTTAATTCTGTACAAATGAATGAGAGTTTTTTTTTTCTTTCTTCAAAGTATATAATATAACAAACAAGTGCGAAATTCGTGTTTACGGACTCGCGGAGGCTATTTTTCGCGATTCCATTTAAGTACAATAGGATTCGTCATTTTAAGGGTAGTTTGACAAAAATGGATTTGAAAACCGATCTTCATTTTGACGATAATAACATTTAAGCGAAGAATCTTAACATATAAATTTTTTTATCCCCGTTGCATTTTATATTTTCCTTTGAAACTCCTTTATTGGATGCATTTATCAATGACATTTTATATTACAGAAAGTTACAATTAATTAATTAATTTATTAAATCGACCAAATAATTCAAGGTTATTACATGCGCGTCGTGGAATTTGCAGTGATGGAAAAAATCCATATTTACCGCGTCGTTGACATTTATTTAAAAGGTTCGAATGATAAACAGCTCAGGATGCTAAGCTAGTCAGAGACAATTCTCTTTTATAGAAGCAGAGAACAAAGATGAAAGTAGTCGCGAACGAGGGTCTGCGTGGTCCGTTTATCGATCATAGATGTTGATATAATATTTAAAGGAATTCTTAACGCTGTTATTGTCTACGGCTTAAGTGTAAAAACTGTAGGATCGCATGGTGCCGTCGTTTGTACTCTTTGAATTTAACGCAATTTAGCTGTCGAGAATAAAATATTAAAATTGATGCATTAAATTGCGTCGATGCTTGCATCCGACAGTGTATCGATCGATCCTCTCCGATCGCTTCTCGTACATATGCTACCATTATCGATAATGACGATGATGATGATGGTGATTATAATAATTATTATTACTATTACGTTTATTATGATTATAATGATTATGATTGTTACTTTTATTAATATGATTACTAGTATTAATATAGAAGGGTAAGGAAATCTTAACGAAAAAAGAAAAAGAAAAAAAAAGAAAAAAAATAAAATAAAATAAAAGATAATGTTTCGTGTGCAACGTGTTAAATAATGGTAATATTCGGCAAATCGTTGTGAGTGCATTCTTTTCTGTGTATGATGATCGTAAAATGTTTCCATTCGCGGAAGAAAAAAAAAATGGATTTAATTATTATCATAGACGCGATAGGAGTAACATTTATGTGTGTGTGTGTATTAGCGAATGAAAGATACGACTAAGGTCGAAGAAAGTGGTGGTAATAGGAAAGAAAGAGAGTCGTGCCTGATGCTTGTAAGCACAGTATGATTAGTTTTCTCGTAAACGTGTAAGAATGTATTTCTATCGCCCATGTAATCGTTTTACGTGTACTTAAATGTACAGGCGCATATTATCGACGTCTTATTTTCGCTACTAATGAGAGTGTGAAGAAAGAGTGTATGAGAGAAAAAGAAAAAGAGAAATGGAGGAATGTACGAAGAAAAAGAATAACGTGGAAAGTCACACGCATCGTACACACACAACACACACACACACCGTACACACACATTCACACACACGCGCACTGCTACGTGTAAACGTTCATCAGCGATTTCCTGCTTTCCCTCTCGACCTAGTGTTTTTCCGCCGACGTTAGAAAGAATCCAATTGTTATTATTATCATCATCATTATAACTTATCCAGTACGATATAACAAAAGAAAATTATTCTACCAAGGATTTTCTTTTTCTATCAAGCGACGTGGGAAAGACTCTCGTTCGAGAAAAGCAGTAATTTAAAAAAAAACATCGTTGATAACGTGGTCTCTAGTGGTGCGAAACAAATTTCGCGTGTAAAATGATTAAAAAAAAAAGCAAAAAAAAAAGATGAAAAAACAAAAAAGATGCAACAAAAAAATAAATAAACAAAGAGAGAGAAAGAAAACAAAATGTGACGCGAAAAAGAAGAATTTTTATATTTGTTTATAGATGTGTGAGAATGCTGCACTTTTCGAGCATGTTGTTAGTGAATTCCCTCCATATTGCTATATATACATACATATAAAAGGAAGTTTAATGAAGCAACAGCAACAAAAAAAAAGAAAAAAAAAAGAAAAAAAAGTGAGAGAAGAAAAAGAAAAGGAAAATGAAAAATGGCAAATAACAAGTCGATTTTCTGTCCGAACTTGACTTCAGTATATATAAATATATATATACATAAAATATATTGCTACTATTTTAAATAACGCTAAGTACAACGCTATCGAGAGTTTGCCTATAATTATATTATTACGATTATTACATTCTATTGTCATTATTATATCGATTAGTATCCTTATTGGATTAATACGGATTATGAATTATATCGATTAAACGTACTTAATATTACGGATGAGCGAAGGAAAGTGGGGAAAAGAGAAAAAGAAAAAAAAAAGAAACGAAAAGAAGAAAATTCGATGAAAAGCAAAATAAAAAGAGTAAAGTAATAAAAAGTAAAGAAAAAGATAAATTAGCTTGGTGGAGAGGAAGTTAGGAGTATCGCTATAAATTTGTATATGATACGTATTATGTAACGAGAGAACAAAAAAAAAAAGAAAAGAAAAGAAAAAAACAAAGTTAATGCCCAAAATTAATTAATGTTTTTTCCGTGTTGAGCAAACGATGATAACAGGGATATGTTTTACTTAATTTAGATAATCGGTCTTCGAACTATTGCGCCGATGTTTAAAAAAAAGAAAAAAAAAATAGGAAAAAGGAAAAGAAAAAAAGAGAAAGAGAGAGAGAGAGAGAGAGAGAGAATTACGAGGAATATAAATCAGTAGATTATTCTCGAGCTCGTAAAAAAAAAAAGGGGAACTTTTTCTTAATCGATTCGTTCGTACGTACACGAAAGGGCTGCCTGTAGAATTATTATAAATCTATGATAGAGATTAGTCGACGTGTTCTTAACGATTCATCGCGAATTTCTAAGAAAAGTAAAATTGAAAAGAAGAATTAATAATAATAAAATTAAAAAAAAATAAAAAAATCAAATCTATTGGACAATTTTCGTTTTGAATCGTTTCGAATACTCGCCTTCATTGATCCCACGTTTCGTTATTCGCGGCGTTTAAAAGCGACGGGGAAAAACGAAAGACATTCCGAAAAACAACAAATTACAGACATTACGAAGCAAAAGGAACCGATTTTTAGTCCGATCGTTCTTAGTAGATAGATTGTACCGATCGGTGAAATAACAAACAAACCAAACAAAAAAAAAAAGAAAAAATAAGAAAAGAGATGAAAAAAAAGGATAAAACGATTAAAATTGAGTGCATAAACGTTACTGGACAATGCTTGCTTTACGATTTCGCATAATAGTGTTTTTAATATTACAGTGAGAAATATTCGAAAGAAATTCGAGCTTAGATGTTCCGACTTTACTTACCGTAAGAGATCGTTCTGCGGTTACCCTGATGTGTTCCTCTTTGAAGTCTAACGTTATGTAGATCGATTTTTGTATAATTCTTACGAATTTAATAAAACTCAAGATCCCGTGTTTTTGAATGACGATTATAGAAGATGAATTGACAAAAGGAAAACAAAAGGAACCAAGAACGATCTTTGAAAGATCTTTGATTTTCCGATGAAGCCAAAATCGTAATTTAAAAAAATCATCGTTGATCGATAGGAATGGAGTCGTGTGATTTTATCGAGTTATCGTTTTTTCGCGAACAAAAAGAAAAAGACAAAAAAGAGAAAAAAAAGAAAAGAAAAGAAAAAAAAGAGAAAAACATAAACAACATCCGCGAAGAGGAGAAAAATACGGTGTAGAAGTTTATTCCCGCCACTTTTAACCGAGTACGTATTAGGTAGAAAGGTACTTAAGTCGTTGCTACTACATTACCAATATAAGCTCCATTGCTTATTTTATACTTAGAATTATTGTAACGTTTCGATTTAGAAGTAATATAATGGGAAAGTTGTATCTTTAGCTTAAGATTAGATTAAAATCTGTAAACATAAGTAGTCAAATAAATGAAAAGTACATTTGATGTTGCAGACGATTTTTCTTATTTGCCAAAAGCACCGAGAAATCTTTTTTTTTTTTAAATTATATAATATATATTTGCATATTATTTAAATAAAGTTTTAAAAATATTTCTTGTATTTTTCGAATGATACGTTTTTAAAGATAC
>JACGTP010001012.1:0-14324 GCA_023678845.1 Mischocyttarus mexicanus
AAAAAGAAGGGATACTTTCATTCGAGAAAGATGAAAGATATTTTTTTTTTAACGAGAATATGGACCTGGGATTTTCCTCTCTCTCTTTCTCTTCCATGGAGATGAACGTGTCTATCTCTTTGGTCCAGATCACGTAATGTTTGCTCTGATATCAATACTATTAGAGCAGTGTAAGCGTTATGAACAAACAGGATGATAATTGGACAGTGATAATAGAAGAGAAACAATTATCGAAGGATTAACATTCTTTATTATTTTTTCTCCTCATCCCTCACTTCTCCCTTTTCCTTCTCCCACATTCTCTCTTTCTCTGGTTCCCTTTTTTCGTATCAGTTTCTTTACAATAACGTGTAAATTCTCTAACGACACGTTTATTTCATTTCTGTTCCAAAGATTAAAAGTTTAACATTCTCTATCGAACTTTTATTATATCAAAGTTCTCTCATAAGTTTATTTCTATTTTCATAATTAACATTTCGTACCTTTTCATACCACTGAAATGAACTTTACATTTAGAACGTATTCAAAAGATTGAACTTAATAATACTCGAAGTGAAACATCATTCGAATCGGTAGACTAATTTTCACAGAGTGTATTGTTTATTTGGAATTGTCAAAAGAAAAAATTTGAAAGGGGTATTTGATTTATATCATACGTTTATTTACGAGTATGTAACACATTCGTAAGATAGTAGTATTTTTATATACACAAGCAAAGAAATATAGTGGAATGAAATACATTGAAATATACTACTTACATTCATATTTCTGAGTTTGTTGGGTGGATGATGAGGGAACTGGGGAGAGGGGGAGGGGGAGGGGGAGAGGAGAGGGTTGTTTCTCTTAGAGCTTTAAGGAAGAGTATAGTCATAACGCGTTGAGTTATAAATTGCATCATGACTGGTAGATAATGGCTCGTAAAGCGTGAAACGAGGGAAGTTACTTTCACGCGGATTGTGTTTCTCCTACGACTACGACTACGACGACTTTGTGGCGACGGTATCAACAATTTTACGTTTATTAGTTCTTCTTTTTTTTTGTCTGTCATTTTTCAAAAGACTCGTTTCATTCTAACCACGGTTCTCTTAATCTTCAGTTATATTACTTTAACTCATTTCAGTCAAAGAAACAAAGAACAAATACTAATTGGAAAATGAAATTAATTGGTTGTTGGTGATATTTAATTTCAGACACAAACCTGTCACGTTATTTCTGTTTTAATGATTTGTATCTTTTTATTTATTTATTTATCTAACTACGATAATAATCTTATAAATTAATTATCGAGGAAATTATTAGATGTACTAATAAGTTTCTGTAGTTGAAACGTACATACAATCTGTCACAGTGAAAATTATTCATCATTCGTTGGGTATTAATTTGTTTAAAAAATACAAAAATTATTATTTATTATTATTATTATTATTATTATAATATTGTGATATTATTTCCTATACAAACCCTGTCTCGTTATTTTTGTTTTGATTATTTTTATTTAGGTTGTAAAGTATGAAATGGAGCAAGAAAATGCACATAATTGAATTGAAATTTGCTTCATTAATCTATCTATCAATCTATCTATCTATCTATTTATGTATCCACGAGATAATAATCTTGTGAATTAATTATCAAGAAAGTTGGTAATATCATTTAATTTCTAACACAAACCTGTCACGTCACTTCATCTTCTATTATTTCTATTAATCTATATAATTTATCTATTTATCTATCTATCTACGATAATAATCTTCTAATGAATAAATTATCAAGTAACTTATATCATAAGATATTCTCACAAGTCCTGTAAATTGCATAGAAACCTATCCCATGAATCCCAAATTAGTAAACTCTATGATTTGGTTTATGAAGTAACAATAAGTCAATTATTTGGTATAATTATTCATAGAAATTTGCATAAAATTATGTTAACTTCTGTTACCTACTTCCTTCTTCATTCTCTCTATCCTTAAATTTATATGGTCTTTCTGTAAAGATAACAAACTTACTCGATTATTTCAATTACGTTTGTTTATTTTCTTTTACCAAGAAGAAAATAATAATAATAATAATAATAATTAAACGTGTGTGACTTTATTTTTTAATATGTTCGTTGGTTTGTTTTTATTTCTTCAAGTGAAATAAATATTTTCCTACTAGAAAATTCCACGTACCTGTGTGAAAAATTAAAGAAGAAAGAAAGAAGATGAGAAAAAAAAATCACGCATAGCCAGAAAAAAAGACAGAAAGAGAGAAAGAAGAGAGAATTTTTCGTGAAAATTTCAAGGCTCATGTAAATTCAAAAGTACGACGAGGTATAAACCGCTTTGCTGAATATTTGCACGCGAGGATTCTCCTCTTCCTACCACCTCCTTCAACCCACCTTTTACTTCTCGTCCTCTTTCACAGAACTGCTCTTTAATTTATTCAACTACAAAAGTTTCAAACGTTTGTTAAAAGAAACCTAACTGGAGGAAGGACAAGTAACTCTATCGATGAAATAAAATATTCCAATTAGATTTTGAAAAGAAATATTATTCAAAGTAGAAAAGAACCAAAAGTTTCCAAATTCTTTCACGAACTAAATTAAAATACAAATAAATAATTCAATTTAAAAGAAATTTATTTTGCAATTTTATAAACTTGACGATTGAAACCAAACAAAATGAAATGAAATACAATCAAATCATTTTTGGATAGATTTGTTTAATAATTTGACAATCTTTCAAATAATTCTTTCTTTAATCAATTTTTCGTTAAACCAACATTCGTTACGATTGGGGGACACAAAAATATAGAAAATAATAATAAATAAATAAATTGTTAGATTCAGAAGGATAATTCAAACGTGCATATACGTTTCAGTGAATTACGAGTAAACAACGAAAAAGAAAAGACCAATTGCCTTTAGTCGTTTATTCGCGAATGAATTCCCAAAAGCTTTTATTTTTGATCGTATCAGCATTTGAACCACCGTCCTCCGATCAGGAAATTCTTCCACGTCGGTTGAAATCCACTCGAGAAAAAAACTACACTCCCTAACGTATCTGTACATGTGTGTGTGTGTGTGTGTGTGTGTGTGTGTGTGTGTGTGTGTATTTCGCGAGTGGATATTTTTTTTGTGTATTTTTATTTACTCGTTTTCACAACGATTTTTATTTCACGTTTCATACGCGTCGTTAAACGTTATACGTGGTATTATTATTCGTATTCTAGGTTCCTTTACCCTATTTCTAGATTTGTTTTTTTATGCCTGGGAAGAAAAAAAAAATTTACAGAACGAAAGTGTCGTTAAGGGTTTTTATATAAGAGTCGTATAATAGAAACTTTTTAAGAGATACGTGACAAATATCAATGACGTTAACGTATGGAAATACAAAGCAAACTGATATAAAATAAAATAAAATGAAATGAAAGATAAGAGAACTGTTGGTAAAAAGGGAGAGAGAAAAATTGTATATTTGAAAGAAAAGAATAAAAATAAAAATAAAAATAGATTTGTTTCACCGAGATGAGAGAATAGATTTACGAGTTTAAAAAAAAAGAATAACAATAATAATAATAAATAATACTTTATAAATTATGACTAACGGAAATCTTTTATGTACTTGTTTAATGAATTATTTTTAAACGTTTCATCGAGTTGTTCTACAAAATTTTATAATAAAACAAGAAATAGAAGAAAAACAAATAATTCTTTCGTTAATTGAAATTTCTTTCTTTCATGTTCGTTGAATAAAATTAATAATAAACACTAATGTTCAATGGAAGAATTTTATTATGAAACGTGTCAAGTCTGTTTTCGATGATAGAACAAAATAAAAACATAATATGTTGGATGTATATTAAAAAAAAAAATAAAGTAGAAGAAGAAGAAGCAAAATTATGGAATAAAATTGAACTTTACATTTTCAATTCACATTGAACTTCATTATACTTTGTGATATTCCTTCTAAAAGGGAAATATCACCATTACAGAGAGAAAAGGGCAGAAGCATTGTTTGTACTTTACCTTATTCTACTATCGCTGAGTTTAATGAAGCTTTTTGAAATGATTCCTCTTTGCTCGGTCTTAAAACTAAAGTAATTAACGGGAAGTCCCGAACTCCGTTATTTCTTATTACAAAAGCAACGTAATCAAAAGCAGCTAAGTTAATCACCGTTCTCGGATGAAAGCATAAATGTCTCGTAATCTTAGCTTTTAAATGAAAAAGTCATTTATTCTTTTCCAAACCTTACCATATTTTCTCCTCTCTCTCTTTTTATATTAAACGAATGAATTAATCTTTAATAATTCGAGGTCTATCGATTCTTATCATTTCTATACAATCGGTCACAGTGAAAATCATTCAAACATAAAAAAAAATGAGTTTAAGTTATTCCACACAACATTTATTTCAACTAAATTTATTCAATGTAAATCTTGATCTTATGTAGAATTTATTTAATGTTCAAATGCAATTCGTTAAATATCTCCAAACAATATATGACTTAAATCACTTTCATAATTATGAGCACATATTATTTATTTTCAAAATAATCTAAGCCCATTGACACTTGAATTGAAATATTTCAAAGATTTATACTTGAATGCAATTAAAATTACACGTACAAAATATTATTGACTTAGAAGTAGATCTAAAAAGAGTTCAATTTAAAATTCCTATTAAACCTTAGGCCACTTTTAAAACAATCATTTACAATAAAACTTATTTCAATACGAAAATCATATCAAAAATACATCTCAAAGTTATCTTACATTAAAAATCGTTCATTCCAACATACCAAAAAAATTTCTCTACCTAAAATAAATTTGTTACAACAATTATACGTTGTTAAGTATTATTTGAGTATGATCAATGCATAGATATAAAATTATTAAACATTTAAATATAACTTTGATAGTCAAAAAATACAAACCACGTTCACTACGTTCACTACGTTCAAAAACCAAAAGTTAATATTACTTTAATATTCCCAAAAGAAAGATTTTCACTATGATCAAGTGTATATACATACATATACATATATATATTCATATACAATAAATACAATTAAAAATATATATATGTATAATAAAATAAAATAAATATTCAGAGACAACAAACGTAGTATCCGCATGCAGGGACAGAGGAAGTAGAATTAACGAGATCGCACAATACTTCGCTTTGAAGTTAGACTTTACCACCACTACCACCACTACCACCACAACCACCACTACCACCATCAACTACCACCACCACTATTACAAAACCATCAATCCCTCACCTAAACCCAACCCCTACTTCCTTGATCGTGGCTACTAAGCATCATTATATGTACTTGTGTATATATCAACCTATCTGTCTGTCTCTGTGTATATCTGTGAGTATATCTGTGAGTATAAATGTGAATGTATGCGAATGGCAGGGCAGTCTGGCGCGTCATGCTCAGCTCCCGATTCACAATGCTTCTCTGGACCATTCTGACTGAACAAAGAGAAAGCGGAATCTGGATTTCGATTAACGTGCTCGTAGTGAGAAAGTATTTACATGGGGTGTCTCCTGTGTAAGTAAAAGAAACCTATGGTGCACTGAATCAAGGAAACGATCTGTCTCTTTCTATTTCTCTCTCTTTAAATATATTTTTTTTTCTATCTTTTTTTCTCTCTTTCCAGAACAGACACACGAACCTTCTCTTGCCTTTAACAGTCTCTCTCTCTCTCTCTCTCTGTCTGTCTGTCTGTCTGTCTCTTTTTTTATTTCTTTATCCAACTGTGCTTATAAAGAATCTATCTCTCTCTTTCTTTCTTTCTTTCTTTCTATCTCTGTGACACTCAGTCTCTCTTACACCACTAGACTATCACTTGTATGAGTCTATCTAAGGACCACTCCAATGAGCGTTATCGGGAAGAACCAAGGGTGAACCCTTCAGGGATATATCGGGGAAAGGGAAAGGACATTAAGAAGCTTTCAAGCTCGGTGAAGCAGCAAGTCCTTTCGAATATTGGTTAGGCCGATGCCACGTCGATAATAAAATTAAAGGACTTTGCTAAACCCGACACGCCATTGGTTATTGGTTCTCTCCTTGCTCTAGCTTTTTGCCTTCTGTCTCGCTCTGCAGTCTACGCTGTAAAATATTCTTCTTTTTTTTTTTAATTTTAAGTTATATTATAATACATGCATAATATTATAATATTCGCGAATAATATTACAACGATAATTAAGAAAAACTCATGTTTTTTTTTTTAGTTATCGTTGTTTAATAGATTCTGTCGTTTTAAAGTACAGTTCAAAGTATTTATACAATGAAAGGTCAAACTTGACGTTAGAATGAATGAAGTTAAACGAACGGACATATTCTCCTGGAAATTTTACATTTACCAATCCTAACTGTCAACTTCGTTTAATGTTTCACGATAATTATTTTCACGATGGAATTCGAGAATGGATGGATGATGAATGAAAGGATCTGAAAGAAATGAGGAAAATATATTAAATTCTAAATTAATCTAACTTTTGTTTATGTTAACTTATCAAGCTATAACATCTCTTTCCTTCACTCTTTCTTACCTTACTAAACGATTATATCTAAAAGTTAGAGGAAATTCCTTCCACGAGAGTAAGCACGTTCGTTTATACGTTTGGAAATGATTAGAGAGTAGTTGTTAATAAAAATAATATTACTCAGAAGGATTTAAATTGCACCTGCCCGGAATTATGGCACCGCTATTATCGCTCAAACGTAACCATAACTCACAAGCTAATTAATTACAGTATCTCTATGAATCACTATCACTATTTCTGTCTCTATTTCTATTCTATCTTTGACAAAATTCAAATATATCTCGTCTAATATTATTTCGTATCAAGTTTTCCTCGATAGAGCATATCAATTATTGAATTAATCTTACAGGACGATCGAAATTGCACGATTGTGCAAATAATCTTCTTTTTCTCTCTTTCATTATTCCTTTCTTCTGTCTATTTCTCAACTATTTTCTAACTTCATTTCTCTCTTCAATCTATGTGGCATAGATCACTCTAATAGTTTTATTTCTTAGAACCATAAATAACAATTCTAATAATCGATTAACAATAAATTAACTAATTGATTAACGTAACTCGTTCATACGTGCTATGTATTAGGCTGGAAACTATGAAACGGGCATTGTAAAACTCGTTATGTTTCCCATTTGGTTTTAGAGAAAAGTTTTATTAAAATTGTTATACGAATAGGAAGAAATTTTATATAATTATTTTTAATTAATAAGAGAAGAATATCTTTAAAATTTATAAAATCAAAAATATTGTGCGAACGGTACAAGGAATTTTTCTATCAGTTGCAGATGAACACAGATTAAATGAAAACGCTCGTTTCGTTGTTTCCAATCTAATTGAATATTCCTTTCTATCATTCTCTCTCTCTCTTTCTCTCTCTCTCTCTCTCTCTCTCTTTCTTACTCTGTCATCTCTCTTTCTCTCTCTATTTATCTATCTATTCGGCTGCTACGCTGATTGAAAGTTGCCGTCATAACAGGATACGTAGTATGTTACTCATTCGTGCATGTGGAACAACCACCACAAATTCTTCAGGTAGAAAATCAACACAATCGTCCAATCGCTTTCCATCACAGCTGATACTCCAACACTCTTCCAATTTGCCATAACTACCATCGTAAATAATATACCCATTATTTATTCTCCCTGTTTCCATCTTTCTCTCAAAACTCTCTTCCTAACACTCAAAGTGGCACCCTTCTGAACGTGCTCAATTGTAGTATTAATACAAAATTAATATTATTCATTTAAAAAAAAACAAATCTAATTGCCAAATAAATAAATTCTCATCACAGTTGGATATTCCAATACCATCCTTCAACAATTTTCAATTTGCCATAACTACTATCGTAAATTAATCCTACAATTCTAAAAACTAATCTAACTCTAACAGCTTACTTCTCCTCGCAATTCAAAGTGGCACCGCTGAGAGTGCTGTTATTGTAAATATTAGAGAAAGAAAATTAATTACTCGTTTAAAAAAAAAAACAAACATTGATCGAACAATGATTAAATTTTGTTCAAATTTCTATTTAGTTTATTAAAATAAATATGAAACTTTGGAGAGTGTGAGAAAAAGAATTGAGTCGAGTATAATTTAGAAAAAAATTAGAAACAATGATGATGATGATGATGATGATGATGATGATGAGAGAGACGAAATTATATACGGGTTTAAACCTAGTAGGGGATAGGTCCAAAACCTAATCGAGGGTTACAAGCCTTTGATATCAATTTTCCCTGATTTGATGGAAACGGATGGGGACGTTAAACTCGGTTAAAACCCGCGTCAGACGACTACACCCTATGCCAACCAATGCTTCAATTATATATATATGTATATATACCTATATATATGTATATATATATACATATATATAAGTGCGTAACAGGCAGGGTGACACCGTGCATGAGTTTCATGGATTATGGTTTCAAAATTGTCATACTAGGCCTGTAATGTTGGTCTCGGTTTCGGTTTCTTGACAGTACAGACACTACGACGACTATCAATGTAATTAAAATGCATTAGTATGACTCTAACAAATTTTTCTTTAATTATAATCAACACCTTAATTTCTAGAACAAAACTATTTACACACTTTTACCATTTTTTTATTTCTTTTCGATTATTTTTATTCATTTTTCAAACATATCTGGTACTCGTATTCTACTTGAATTTTGAATTGGATAATCAAATTAATTGAGTAACAAAAATGTGACGTTTAATAATTATTTAAAGTTGAAATTTATTTCTATAAAATATTAGAGGAATAGTTTATTTTTCTTAATTAATCAATGAACAATTTAATTTTGTAGTTTATTTTTTTTTTAAAAGGAACTTTACACCTGTGTAAACTTTCTTGCAATTTTAACGAATGTCGTCAAGTGTAGAAACGTTTGCCATTTTATTCTATGTTTTATACTCTTCCAAGTTGGCATCCCATGTATTTCTTACTTTCTTTCTTTCTTTTTATTTGTATCTTTCTTCCTAGCTTCGTTACTCTCGTACACCCGTTCCTCTATTCTCGAGGAAATAAAATAGATAAAAAGAGTAAGAAAGCAAGACACAGAGAAAGAAAGAGGAGAGAAGAGGATAGAAAAGGGGAAATAAAGGAAAAATAAAAACGAAGAAAGTAACGTTGCAGTTTTCAACTCAACGAAACGAAGAACACTGTGGTGAAAATCTTTCTCGCGATTTTATTCACTCGTTTTCTGCCTACAACGAATATTTTTCTTTTCAATTTTTTATTTCTATTTATTTGTTTATTTATTTCTATCTTTTTATCATTATTCTATCTCTCTGGTTATCCTTTTTCAGAATATCAAAAGCAAATTCGTTGGACGGTTGACTGAAATGCGATTTTAAGTCTCCATTTGTTTCCATTTCAGTGAAGTAAAAGAAAGAGATACTATTCAATAATTCCTATTGGCTTATTCTAAACCGTTCAACTATTCTAACAGGGTAATACGGTTTTACGTATTTGTGTTGAAATTCCTATTGAAAATGTTCTAACGTGTGTTAAATCTAATGGAAATTTGTTTATTCTATCAATCAATAGTGTCATTCGTATCGTTTTTAACGATTTCAAACCTAACTCAAGTATGATTTTTTTATTATTGTCAAACAAAAATATGAGTATTATTTATATTTTATGTTATGTTATAAACACTACAGAAACGTATTGAAAAATCTTTTAATCAAAACTAAAACCAAGAAACAAAAGAATTAAATTTATTAAACCATTAGGGAATCTTTACAAAATTTTCTTCATAATTTCATTAACAATTACTTGTCATTTATTTTTTTTAAATATAATTGGTATAATAAATAAAGAAATATCTGTAGGAAATAGTATAATACGTAGTAGAATTAATTACGTTTAATTCATCAATCATACTTTGCTCGTTTGAAAGACAGAAATAATCAGAACACGTAGAAATGAAACTAAACAGAAGTGAATGGAAAATTTAATAGGCTCCTACGGTTTTAATGATTTTAATTTCTAATTAAACGTTCATTTAATACACCCATAGGTTATTATTATTATACCGTGTCGAGGTTACTGGTTATTACGTTTCTCATTTACCAAAAACCTTCCACCCAGTCTATTTGAATTGAAATTTTTCATTTCTTTTTTTTTAGTCAGGATACTTCCGACAACGAATTTGTCATCGAAAAATATGAGATTGGTCAAAAACCACGGTGAATAATCTATCTCTTTTTCAGTAGTTTACTCGATCATTCGAAAAACCATATACAGGGTGATCCACGCAACGTGTTCACTGTTTTAACTTCAATTAAGGCACTTTCTGTTTTTGTAGTTGGAAGATTTGAAGGACAATTTTGAATTTTTCTTAAACAAAATTCTATATTTTTTAATCCAAAGTGAAAAAGACGATTCTTAATTTATTATCAAGCATGAAATGAAGCGAATTTCAATTAAATTATGTAAGTTAATCCTAGTATCGCGCCTTAAACACGTTTAATGTCACGGAGGTCACCGGTGACCGGCGCATTTGAACTACTTCAATTGTAAAAAGTTGAATGAAAATTTACAGCTGACGTATTTAAAATATTATTGGTAATTAGAGTATACTTTGAATTAAAAATTGCATCATTGAACGATTAAAAATTTTTATTGTAACACCAAAAATACGATGACAAAAAAAGGGAAATAGAATATGCTTATTTGCAAAGGGAAAGCTTTTATTCAAAAATAATTTGATTTATTATTAAATTAGCAACAAGCTCAATGAGTCTACTTGTATCACACCTTTTGCAATGTACTCTACTTTGTACAGTTATTAAAAATATAATATTCTGTTTAATAAAACAAAATTGTCTTCCAAATCTTCAAAACGACTTTGACCTATAAAAATAAAAATCACTGCAAAGTGTACCTTTCTTAGAAGCAAGTAACTTTAGTATTTAAAATTTGTTAGTGCAAGGAATATTTTTGAAGTTGCATCGATGCATATGTTGCTTGGATCACCCTGTATTTATCAGTGTACGTGGTGGTACTCTACCGAATCGTACGTGATCGTTATGCGAGTATCATTCGTCAAAGTATGGTCGTATTTCGAACTGAAATCTCATTCTCTATCTCTCACACTCTCACTCTCTCACTCTCTCACTCTCACTCTCTCACTCTCTCACTCTCACTCTTTCAGTCTACGTATTCCTGTCTCTATGGGGGAAAAAAATAGAAATGAAAAAGGAAATACCTAAAGCACAGCTGTCGAATACAAATCGAACGAAAGCGATTTCGCGTGTAGGGGGTAGTGTATCAGAGTTGTTCACATTGGGATGATGTAATCGATGTACTCGTAACGTGTACTTACACATTCTGACCATTTGGATTTGTTACATGGACCTATTCTATGTTTTAGATTTTTGGTTTTTCTTATACTTCTTTTTTCTACATTGAAATATCTGTGTGTCGCGATGATAACGAAAAACTAGATGGGGAAAACAAATAATAAAGATTGAGATAGAAAGAGAGAAAGAAATTGTTCAAACTTGTGGTAATTGTTTTCTAATATTGTAATTAATTATATCGTACCACAGAGTGTGAATTAATCATACTCGAATAATTAGGGTAAAGGTGATGAATACGTGTTGTACTTGGAAATATTATGTGGAAACTGTTAAACGTATATTTACGCCCACACACATAGACACATAGATACACATACATACACAGATATACATACCACGTATATGAACGTTCTTCGGTAATAATTCTCGATAGGCACGCGCATCCTAATTGCTCGTTAAGGATGCATAGTCCGTTCGTCACAAGATGAGTAATTATTGTTGCCGCTTCAACGTAATTATCTTCTCCCACTCCTAGTCTAATTTCTACACCATAATCACTTTTCCTCGTAATTCCACGCCTTCTCCTCATCCTCCATCCCTCCACCTTTCTCCTTCTGTAACCAAAAGTTTGACAGAAAGGTTAATAAAACGTATAAACGTTTTGGATTAGAATTAAATAAAAATATTAATTGTATGCAAGTAAAAGAACGTATTATTGGGTACACAAAAATAATAGAATTTGATTGATTATTATTTATTTATTTTTTTAATTAATACGAATTGCTACGAGTTGTACGATACGAAAAAAAAATTGAACACACCACGAATAAACGTTGAGTTGAGAAAATAATTCTTCAATGAGACATCTAAGGATTTTCTTAAACCTTAAATTTTGAAATTCAAGGAGTTACGAAATAAGATTCTAAATAATTTCTAAATCTGTTTAAATAGATTGTCAATTAACATACACCTAAAATACACATACATACGTGTGATGGAATATATGGAAAAATTATATAAAAATACACTCTCGAATAGAAATTGAAGGAAAGAAAATTATTTAAAAATAAAAAAACCCCATTTTAATACGAGTTTACATAAATTACATAAAAATTCGTACATTCCTTACGAAGTGTGGGGACAATTTAATAAATAAAAAAATAAATGAATAAAAATTGCATCGCGTTTCTCAAATCAAGTTTTCTCTCTTCTCTCGTAAGTCAACTCATTTCTACAAATTCAACAAATTTCAAAAAAATTCCTAAACCATCCAGACATCTTTCTCACACTCTCTCCTCTCCTTTCCAATCTCATTTTTTCGTCGAATAAATTTTCGACTACGAGAATCGTTTAGTTCGTCACTGCCATACGGAAAAGCCTCTTTTCCCAACACGTTTGGGGAACTCTTAAATGCTGTCACACACACACACACACACACACATACTCACACACATACATACATACACTTACTTACATACATTGAAACAGAGTTTAAAGTTAACGTCGACGCAATTAACGAACGGACGTAGCTTTTGTTCTTATTGCAAGAACGATTAACCGAAACTGTTAGGATAGAACTTCGTTACAACTTTAACTATGAAAATTTATCCTGAACGTGAAGAAAAGTAAATGTTCTGGGTTAGTGAAAATGTGGTAAAGGTGGGGGAAAGGGTTAGGGTGAGAAACAGGAGGTTGACAATGAGTGTAGGATTCATTGGAAGAATTGGGAAGACAAGGGAGACAAATGTATGGAAAAACCTTTTTTTTGTTTTAAACGATCGAACTCCTGGCAATTAATTATTGCATATATACGGTTATTTATTTATTCATGTTATGCATTATTGCATACGTTATTTCTAGGCATAAATAATACTAATATCAACTCTCTTTGTAATGTGTATTAATTTACATAAACAAGTATAGTTATGCTACTCGTGTATGAAGTTTCATTCAAAAATCCACGATTGTTTTTGCTCTCATTTAAATCCATTTTTAATTCGTCAACTAAACGACACGATTTTATTTACTTACGTGTTATTAAATAATTATATGTATTTATAAAAATATAAAAAAGAAGCTGGTATTCAATTAGGATACAATTCTGAAATTATTGCAGACAATAATTTGTATATTTTGGTTTATTCAAATAGGAAAAATTATAAGCCACGTGTTGAATATTTCATTTCTCTTCAACGATACTTCATAAATTTATTTAATAAATAATATTTGTGAATAAAACAATTTATCCTGAATTAATCATTTGTCTATCGACTTAAAAACTCAAACATATCCTCCTATTTTAAAATATACCTCCAAAGTATGAAAAATAAATGACTCATATAAAGAGTATATTATAGACAATAATTATACTAAATATTATAAACAATTAATAAATAAACTAACATTTTAAATACGTCTTCACATTGAACCATCATCAAAATGAACGAAGCACTCGATCATGCGAAAAAGTTACGAACAATAATAAATAAATAAATAAATAATTAAACAAATTCATGAAATTTCATCTACGCGACACACGAACGTATAAAACGCGTGTAACACGCGTGTAATATTACGGATATCGATTATTATCATTCGCTACAAGAAAAATCTTCTTGCACGCTAGACGTCTGTATGGTTGTATACTATACACACATACACACACATACATAAACATATACATATATATATATTATCTTTTTATTGGAAGTATAAATTAATTCGGTCCATTTTTTGTGTGATCAAAAATACATTTATTTCAAAACAAATTGAACGAACAGATTAATCAAAGTATTGTTCATCTTTTGAAAATGGACTGAACTAATTTATACTCCCAATATTAAGATGATATATACATGTATAAAATACATAAACATAATCTATTGCATGGCACGAACGATACTTAAAATAAGCTTACTGATTTTATCTACAACGAGCATTATGCACGTATCAAATGTGCCCATAATTAT